>CM038796.1:209292678-209376251 GCA_021764765.1 Vicia sativa
AAAAAAAATGAATAGAAAAAGACAAAAAGCCGCTAAGTCGAAACTTAGTGATAAGTCGGCAGGCAAAAGTCAGGCAAAATCTGAAATGAATTATCAAAAATTCTCGGCGAAAAGAACAAGTGGTGTGTTTAGAACGCAGACAAAAATAATTATTTCATGTAAAGAAACCTCGTGTTAGTTCCTCAACCATCATAACACCTCTCGAGAGATGAGTGCTCGTATCAAGATAATTGAACTTAGGACTGAAGGACATTATGGAGAATGGGCGGGCACCAAATATTTTGAGCCTAAAAATCTTTTTTCTAAAAAACCCGTGAACCAGGCCACGTTACAACCCTCAAAAGTCCTAATTGAAGCATGGGTTAATTTCAAAAGCATATAACGAAGAGATCGCGTTTACCTGACTCCTATAGTGTGTGTTAAGTATCTGTGTTTGTATCATATGCTCGTCTTATCTTTCAAAAAGAAAGTTTTCAGTGGTGCACTCTAAAGGTGTTTCACTCACAAAAAAAAAGTCATGTTTTTCATACAAAACTTCAAGACGCATAAATGTTGCATTATAATTGTCCCAATAAAAATTCTTCTACATGTAAAACAATTAGTTGACATTGAAGAAGTTCTCATAATGAACATCAGTGAAGAGTTTAACTTTGTCCAAAGAAGAGAACTTGATTATTCTGTTGAGTTAGCAGTTACTTGTAGCAAGGGGCAGGACGTATAAGGACTCCTTTGAGCATATCACAAGTTGTCTTCTCAAGATTCTGTAAATTTTGGGGAAAATCCTTAAAATCAGCGGTTGATTTAGTCCTTCTCAAAAAGGTTAACAGGACAGCAAATGGTTCCATGCTTGATCAACTTGAAGCAATCACCTCGAGCGGAAAGTCTCTCTAAGGATAAAGTGGGGGCATTTCACCCCAATCTCTGCAGAACTAAGCGTTTAGTTCAAATCAATTCGAAGCAAATACTTCGACACCTTGAAGCCTTCAAAAAAAAGAGGAAAAGAAAAAGGAAAGCTCTCATTCCATCAAATTAGTCGCTCACTTGTTGTTGATCTGAACAGTTACTTTGTGATAGTGAATCTCTCTTAAATGGAGCAAGTGTTCGTTTCAAGAATCAATCAGTCTGAAGCAATTACTTCGAGACGTGGAGGTCTCTCTAAAGCTCATCCTGGGGCAGGTCTTCCTGATGTTTGCATAGCTCCTTATTCGGTCACGCGTCAATGCAGAAATTACTTGGCGTAGAAGTCCCTTCAAGATTCATTCTAAAGCAAGCTTCTGAAAATTCATCTGAAACAATTACTTGAGGCGTTGGAGTCTCTCAATGTCCATTCTAGAACATGTCGTCCATTTATAAGGTCCGTGCTTGGAGATTCAATATAAGAAACCTCAAAGCTCCTATCGAGGCATGATATTCCCATATCAGAATATCCAGTTTCCTTTGGGATACTGATGATCAGTAAAGTATTGCGTCAGAATATAGGATGCTGGAGCACTCCTTTGCAGGAAAGATTTCTAGAAGGTTTAACAGACCGGGGCAGGTTGAGATTCTGAAGTCGATATATCTCTTAAGTGCAAAATCAAATGCAGTTGCGTTCCCACTCATGGGGCACGCCTCTCATCATTATCTGATCAATTCAGGAGTTTGTTATTCTTCTTTCTACAAGAATTAGCATTGCAGCCTTTCTAGCAGCAATTCAACATTCGGAGCTTGGTCAATCATCTTATTATGCCATGTTCTTCTATCCTCCGGACCAGCTATGTCGGGAATTCAGTTTGATAACCACTACATCAACCAGTATATTCACGCATAATTCATCCATTCATTCATCCATTCATGTCATATCATAGCATATTCATGCATAAACCTCCGCCAGACTTGGGATCTGTTCAGAATAAAGTCGAATGCGGGTGTCGAAGACCGTGTCTCAAACGACAATTCAGTTTCTCTCCCCAGTGCCAGGTGAATGCTTGGGTGACAGACAATCGACAGTAGTGTCAATTCTCCAGTGAAGTCTCTTCCCCAGAGAAGTGATCGGTCATCCCCAGTAAATTCTTGTGACAACAGGATTTCCAAATTGGATTCCCCAGTGATGTCTTGCTTCTCTCAACAGTATCAAGAAATCATATACTATTTGCATTAGAAAAATCATATACTATTTGCATTAGAAAAATCATATCATGCATATCATACTCATGCATTAGCTTCTGCTATTTCTTTTGCAGGACTTTTCAGCTGAAACTGTAAATATCCTCGTAAGGATCGAGTTGAAGGATTAGTTCTCAGACAACATAATTATCCTCTATTCTCCGACACAAGTGGTATACTTGCATGGATCTCAACAACTGATGGTTTCTCCAATTGAGGTTTCTTCCCCAGCGAGACAGTTGTCTCTTTCGGATGGACTCTAATGTCAGCAAAATTATCAACGAGGAATCCCATGATTTTCCATACGGTTTCTTATAGAGTTTCCCAATGACTTAATTTACTATAAGTGAGTTTCCTTCAGAAAGGATTATTACAACGTTATTCTTGGTATTTTCAAAGATTTCTTTCGGACAAGAATCTTCACAACAAATCTTATTGGCAGTGATTTCTGCGTTGTGTTCTCTGGTTTCTCGAAAAATTACGGTGAACTTCGGTGTGTTTATTTCCCCATAAGTCATCAACTACTCATGAGACAAATATCCACGGTCGGGATGTTTATTCAATCTCGGGATATTTCTCCAGCTCGAGTTGATCCACATATCCACTTGCTACAGCATTGTCTATACAATGTTGTAAGCTGAGCTCATTACCCTAGAAGTTTTTCAGTCCACGGTGGAATCGATTCTTCTATTACCGGTAAAGCTATCTGCATACAAATTGAAGATCTTGTCAACTCAGAAGTTGTTCAACATGTCCGTACATGTTCAGTAAGATCTCTCATCAGCAGAAATGTCGGAAACAAGATTTACCGACTTCATAAACATCTATACCACACCGGTGTGCTGGATATTGTTTTGTTTATCCCCAGAGAATTGTACTCTTGGATGCGCTACTGAATTTGTTCTGCTGGTAACTCGGAAGTTACACGGTCAAAGACTTTCAGCATGCCATGGCTCCTCGCACCTTTGTGCACCAACAATTCCGAGATTGTTCTAGCCATATATCTTTGTTAAGGTCTGCGGGTATTCCTTAATTATCAGGGAACTCTTTGTTAAGTTCTCCATCTTGTCAATTTCTCAATTTTATTTTTATTAAGGTCTCCAGGTATTCCTTAATTATCAGGGAACTCTTTGTTAAGTTCTCAATCATGTCATTTTTTCAATTTTGTTAACATCTCCAGGTATTCCTTAATTATCAAGGAACTCTTTGTTAAGTTCTCAATCATGTCAATTTTTCAATTTTGTTTAAGGTCTCCAGGTATTCCTTAATTATCAGGGAACTCTTTGTTAAGTTCTCAATCATGTCAATTTTTCAATTTTGTTTAAGGTCTCCAGGTATTCCTTAATTATTAGGGAACTCTTTGTTAAGTTCTCGATCATGTCAATTCTTCAATTTTGTTTAAGGTCTCCAGGTATTCCTTAATTATCAGGGAACTCTTTGTTAAGTTCTCAATCATGTCAATTTTCAATTTTGTTTAAGGTCTCAAGTATTCCTTAATTAGGAACTCTTTGTTAAGTTCTCAATCATGTCAATTTCTCAAGGTCTGCGGGTATTCCTTAATTAACGGGAACTCTTTGATAAGTTCTCAATCACATCAATTTCTTAATTTTATTTCTTGTCGCTTGAGAATTTCAGTTTTCTTCTCAAAGCATTAATCTTTATTTCTTGTCGCTTGAGAAGTTCAGTTCTCTTCTCGTAGGATTTTCATTAAAACTTATTGTTAAATTCATTTCGGTTACGCGGTTATCCCCAGTGTTGTTAAAATCTCCTAGTTGGGCACTGCTGTGTTGAAGCATTCCGTTGGTGCTTAGCAAGTGTTCTCTTCAAGCGTTTTTTCTTGGCTCCGTAGTCAAGATATGTTATCCACTTTCTTTTGTGACATCGGTTTCTCACGTGGGGAAAATTTTTGGGGTTCTCTAGTATTCAATCCTCTTCCACCTTGAATGCTCGAAAGCTGTCGCTTTTTCTCACCTACCAGGTTTAAGACGATTGAATAGGGGCAACTGTCGCACCCCAAAATTTACCCGCTTAATTTAAGCCTTCTTTTCATTAAACATTCGGGTATTGTGTTTGAACCGAGGTTTTCTCAATTTTCGTATTTCCTTTAAGCTGCAGAATTTGGGTTGTGTTGTCGATCAGTCTAAGATGGCTCCCATATTCTCTCGCTCCGCCGTTTACTCCGTTATCAAGGATTCCTATGACTTGAGGTGTATTAATTGTTTCACCAAAAGAGCTATATTTGCAAGTACTTCAAATTCTTGAAGTATTATCAAGATAATGCTTATCTCGGTGCACGATTACTCATTAATCAAATTGTTATAAGAATTGTCATTAGAAAGAATTTTATTGAATTTTCACGATAAAATGAGTTTTTGGGCTTTTTTCTCATTTTTGAGGATTGGGGGAGTATATTGTGCAAGAACTTTTGAGGATACTTTGTCGCTGTTATTGTGGACTCACAAGTGAAGGATTCTTGTACAAAATTCATGGGGTCGTTTCATACAAGAGTGAAGATGGAATAATTTCGTTTGTTCTACGAAATTTCATTCAAAAGGGAAATTTGTTGTTACCAACACCTTGGCAAGGATTTAAAGTATAAGGAAAGTGTTATTCATTCAATTGACAAAGTTGTCCAAGTTATCATTCAAGACTTAACAGTTTACAAAGAGACGTTTCCATACTTTCTCTAAAGTGGATACAAACATTCTATTTCCAAGTTCTAATTACAAGTCATAAAGGTTTACAATACAAAATTAGTTCGGTTAAAGACGTATCCCAATCTTCATTTTTCTTCTCTATCCTCCTGTTGCTATGCAAGCCTCTTCATCACCAGTTCTCCGTGCTAAGCCGTTTGTCGTTCCAAGGATGTTTACAATTATTTCTCTTCTTTCTTCATCCTCAAGTTTCCCAAACTTCCGTCCTCCACATTGTTTACCTGAAAGCAAGAAAGAACGCATGATCAATAGTTATACACTTGAATATAAGCGGTAATGTCAAAAACTTTCAACCTCATCATTAGGGTTAGTTAAAGGAATCAGGTTTCGAAGGGTTAATCGTTGTTCAAGCAATCAGAGCCTCAGAACTAAAAAGTTCCTTCATCGGCCGCAACCCCCTAATGCAAATCACAACAACCTCCGTTTGTTGGTTCACAAAAGGAGGTGCTGAGAGGGAAATCAGGACAGCATCATGTTTCCCCAATCCAGCCCAACATTTCATCATGGTTTCAGAAATTCAAGTCCAGCCAACACAGAATATAATTCAAAAAATGTATGTCAACCCAAAACTATAGCATGGTTATCAGCAAATGGAACTCACAACAGGGCCAGCAAGAAAGACAAATAACATGGTTATCAGCATAATCAAGGCCAACTAGCAGTAATAGAGCTGAAAGAAGTAAACTCAGCCCTACAAGTAATTAATACAGCAGCAGCATAGAAGAGGAAAAGTGTGGTTTCAAGGATATTTTCACCAAAGGTAAAAAAGGGGAAAGCAGAAAACAAGCACCAGTTTGGTAACCAAAAGCAAGAGGCAGTCTGCTATATCAGTTCTAGAAGCCAGAAGAAGAAAATATCTGTTGTTCTATCAGAAGCAAGAAAAAAGATCTACTCTATTGTTTTTTTCAACAAGCCAAAGAGACAGAGGAGGCATCTGATTAAAGACCAGTTTTAAAAGCAACAAATCCATCAGTTAGAGGCATCAGTTTTATTTTCAAGACAAAACAATTTTCTCAAGAAACCAAAAGCAAAACCCTTGCATCGGTTCTAACAGTTTCAACAAAGCCAAGCCTAAACCATTTTCTCTCAAAAACCGAAAAAGCCATATCGTTATGTTCACCAAAGCCACGAGACCATAAATCAAAAACAATTGCCAAACCCTAAACATCTATCATCACTTTCCTAAAACTAAAGCCCTTGATTTGTTTGTCGAAATCTAGTTACGATCTTGAGAAAAACTAGGAAAAAACCCAAAAGCCAGAACAATCTCACGGGAATCCACTCGCCTCGAGCAACGCACAACCAAGCTCGAATCGTGACTTAGGGTTTCTAAACCTTCAAAGCTCAATCGATGGTATGCGCAAAACAACAATCAAAACAAACATTAAGCTCGAAATCGACCAAACATGCAAGCAGTTCGAGAGAGAGAGATTTCGGGTGGTGAGAGAGGCAGAGAGCGGCGGCGAGCGGCGAGAGCGGCGGCGGCGGTGAGAGAGAGAGGCAGGAGGGGCGATCGCGGTTCATGGTGAGGGTTTGTGAGAGAAACCAGGCAGCGTGAGAGAGGCGAACACGAGAGAGAAATCGCGAGCACACGAGGGAGAGAGAATACATTGAATTTTCTTTTTCCTTTTCATTTTATTTTGTTTAGTTAATATTGTTAGTGTTTAAGTTGGCATTAATTTTGGTAAAACTAGGCTTTAGCAATGTCATGATAGATGTCATGACATTCGAGAGATTGAAGATAAATCCTCTTGGACAAGGATGTTAAAGGCAGCTCGGCGGAAGCTAAAACATCTTTAAAATGCGAAAATAATCGATGTCATAACGGATGTTATGACATTCGATGTGACATACATTCGAATCTGTTTTCTGAGATTTTCGGGAAGTTTGTTGAGCTACTAAATTATGTTTTCATTTTTGAAAGCATGCTCACGTGGCTGCTAGGTTAAGCTTAATTAAAACTAAATTGGTTGTTGAAAAGACCATGTTTTTAGGATTAAATTAAGTAAACCCTAGCTATCTTTATGGAAGCTCAAAACTGAAGATTTGGGACTACTTCTATAAAAGGAATTCAACCCTTACATTGCAGCCACGCCTCTGGAATTTATTGAAAATATAGCAGGTTGTATTTGTGTACTGTTAAGAGATTTAACAGTTGGTTTTGTGTAATTCTAGTTTCTCTTGTGAGCCAAGCAATTATCAATTGATAAGTGCATTGGACTAGGATTTGTTTGTAAGGGTAGTTTATCACTCAGAGCTTTGAAGCACGAGTGTTTGTCTCTTGATTGAAAGCTTTGAAGCGAGATCAAGATAGTTTATTGAAGTGTGTCTTCACAATTCAATTAATCAATAGGTTGATATCACTGCTGTGATTGAGGGGGAGTGAGTAGGAACTCAGATCTAGGTAGGACTTAGATTGAAGTGTCATTGGGTAGGTTGTAAGTGAAGGAGATAAACTGGTTGGTTTATTCCTGAATTAATTCTACTAATAGTGAATTTCCTCCACGGCTTGGTAGCCTCGGATGTAGGTTTGTTAGAACCGAGCTGGGTGAACAACTTATTGTGTTATTCTTGCTTTACGTATTTCTTTGTGTGAATTGTCAACATAGTGTCGAATCTTGTGTCATAACATTCTCTGTGACATCAAGTATCTGCCGAGAATTTCAATTGGCATCGAGCGGGCACCACACTGTTAGGTGAGATCTAGGGATATTAGTTTACGGCAATGGATAGAGAGGAAGATTTGGAGGAAGACCACCTATTCGGATGGGTCTAATTATGATTCTTGGAAGCCTCGTGGTTGCCTTCTTAAGATCAATTGATATTAAAGCTTGGAAAGCACGACAAAGGATGAAACATCCACCAAGATTGAGAAAGATGGGACTATGTCTTGAAACACGAGGAGGAATGGAGCAAAGAGGAAGAGGAGCTAGCTTTGGGGAACTCCAAAGCATTGAATGCCCTATTCAATGGTATTGCGAAATATCTTGATGGTCCATCAATGTGAGGCCAAGGATGTTTGGGACACTCTCAAAACTACTCATGAGGGACATCCAAGGTGAAGATGTCAAGACTTGATGCTCACTACCAAATTTGAGAATTTGAAGATGAAAGAAGATGAGACTATTCATGAGTTTCACATGAATATTCGGAGATTGCCAATGCCTCGGGAGCACTTGGTGAAAAGATGTCGAAAAAAGGCGGTGAGAAAGATTCTCGGTCCTTGCCCAAAAGGTTTGCAATGAAGCGCAATTGAGGAGGCTCGGGACATCAGCACCTTGAAGGTTGAAGAACTTATTGGATCTCTTATGACTTTTGAGATGGGAATCGGTGAAGCTGATTGACAAAAAGAACAAGAGCATAACACTTGTATCCAATCTTGAAGAAGGATGCAAGGTGGAAGATGAAGAGAAGATATAAAGCTATAGCCATGCTTGGAAGGCAGTTCAACAAACTCATCGGAGAATTGATCCAAAGTCAAGGTCAAATGTCAAGGACATTGCATCGACATCGGCGGATCTTATGACTCCAGTGAAGATCCAAGTCGAAGAAAAAAGGAAGTCAGTGGAATCCAATGTCATGAATGTGAAGGATTTGGACATATTAGATAGATGTCGTACCTTTCTAAAGAAACAAAATAAAGGAATGGTGTCACTTGGTCGATGGTGATTCGAGAGTGAATCGAGGAAGAAGGTGTCAAACTTGTCCTTTGCTCTCCTTTGGGTGTACAATTCGATATGGATTCTAGTGATGAGGAAGTAACATTTGAAGAGCTTCTTTGAGACCTACAAGGTGTGTAAAAGTGGTGAAGTGTCGACAAAATGAGGAGCAGAAAAAGGCGATTGAGAAGTTGGAAGCGAGAATGTGGAGGTGAGAAAAAGAAAACACAACCACTATAAATCACCTCAATAATGATATTATAATGTTGAACTCAAACTTGATCGGATGTCTAAATCATCGAATGTTGACATCGTCTTGATAAGTTGGAAGAAATTCTTGACTTGGACAAAGTCACGGAAATAGGCATGGCCTAGGATATGTGGCTGAAAAGAAACCTGTTGGTGACATTGAGAAGAAGAGACATGGGAAACCAATGTCAAAACAGTGGTCACAACATAAAATGAGACATGTGTCTGGCTCAGGGTATGTGGATGCAAAGAGATTTGCTAATAACCAACAGAGGAACAAACCTGGGAAGTCAAAGGAAAAGAGGATGTCATACCACAAAACAGGAAATAGGTCTGCCTCAGGATATGTGGAGGTTAAGAAATTTGTTGATCACAAAAGGAAAAACAGACCTAATGAACCAATGTCAAAACAGATGTCACAACATTGGGTTCAACATCAAAATCATAGAAACCTAAACCAAAAGTTTCAAAGATGGAGATGTTATTATTGTGGAAGGTTTGGTCACATAAAGTCCTCCTGCTATAGGCTACATGGATACCCTAATCAGACTCCTTATGTAAAGCCTAAAAACATCAAGGAACCCTACACTCAAAAGTGGAAGAAGAGGACTGCAGCTCTGATAGCACAAACTTCTCTTAGAGTACCTTCCCAGAAAGATTGGTACTTTGACAGTGGATGTTCCAAGCATATGACTGGAGACAGGAATCTTCTCAGTGATGTTAAGCCTTATTCTACCAGCGTTCTTACCTTTGGAGATGGAGCTAAAGGAGAAATCAAAGGTGTTGGAAACTCAAACTGGTCTGGAGTTCCAAACCTGAATGGAGTGTTGCTGGTAAAAGGTTTGACTGCAAATCTCATTAGCATAAGTCAGCTATGTGATATGGGATTCACAGTCAACTTCACTAAGTCTGAATGTCTTGTAATCAATGATGAACAAGTAGTGATTATGAGAGGAGTCAGATCAAAGGACAACTGCTACATGTGGGAATCTGAGAACACCACTCTGTCTTCTGTGTGTTCTACAGACAAAGATGAAGAGGAAGTGAAGTTGTGGCAGCAAGAATCTGGTCAGCCACACCTCAGAGGAATGAAAATGATCAGTTCCATAGAGGGAGTCAGAAGGATACCAAGATCTTTCATGGACAAAGGAAGAATCTGTAGTAAGTATGAGGTTGGACAGGGAATCAAAATGTCACACTCAATATCTAGACATCTGACCACTCCTAAAGTACTAAAGCAAAGTACTAGGATCTGGCATGAAAGGATAACCAAGTATCTTACTGTCAAAGGATACAGGAGAGGAGTCTTGGATGAAACCCTCGGTGTCAGGGGAGGAAATATCATGGTGGCTTCCATCTATGTTAATAAATTAGTATCTGAAGGAATGTCAGACACATTGATGGATGGCTCAACATTTCTTTCACAGAACAAGTATGCAAGGAATTGTGTCAAGAAGCTTGGAATGAAGAATGGCAGCCACACTAGGACTATTACCCCTCCACATTTGAAGTTGTCCAAGAGAACAAGTGGAGAAAGTGTTGATCAAAGCTTGTGTAAAAGGTTTTTTTATGAATGTGTCTTCTTGAGAAACAATCTCACTCCTTGGATCAGCAAGAAGCAAAACTGTGTGTTCCTATACAATGCAGCTGATAGCAATTGTTCTAGGATGATCTGGATGAAGCAGACACTGATTAAGTACAATGTCATACAGGATGTCATGACATGGTACTGTGACAAATTTACTGAAGTTCTTGAGGCTAGTCAGGGTAAGACTTTAAGGGACAAAATGGGTATTTGTCAATATGAGGAGTTGTAGCAATTAACTGAGCCCACAACAAGGGATGAAAGGGACTTATTATTTCAATTATTCATAAGTGGGTTATTTAGGTATTTTCATCCTCATTTTAAAAAGTCCAAGAATAGGAAGAGACACCCACATATAATAGTTTCTCCATTTGAAAGTTGTATCACTCTTTCTTCACCTAAAAGAAACTCTGAAATTCTTTGCCTTTTTCGCTCTCCTCCTCTCAAAAACAATCAGCGAAATATGTCTTCATCATCCTCATCATCCCAAGAATCAGGATCTTCATCTCCCTCCATGGCTGAAGTTAGGTCAAATACTGAAGCCATGCAAGCTGAAGCGCTGAGAGTTACTCCGCTGCGTACAATGGCCACTGACCCAGAAAAAGTCAAGAAGTTACGCACAAGAAATGCAAGAAGGGCACAAGCATCCTCTTCTGGTAAGACTCCTATACCATCATCCTCCTCTCTAGGGTCTAGGTCAGTGCATGTGGCCATAGCTAGGATAGTGACTGATATCCTAAATGAGAATAAATCATGCACAGGATTTGGGTCCCCACAGATCATAAGTCTAGCCCTAGCTTGGCGGTTGATCCGGATGTCAATGAGAATGTCAAGACATCGGTGATGATGACTCTCTGTCAGGATGATGTAAATCATACGCTCAAGTCCACGAAGGATGTAAAGAAGATAATGTAGTGAATCCTGCGCTAATATGGTGAGATTTACGATGAGATTCTTGAAATCCCGGATCATTGTACCTCGATAAATCTCCTGCTTGTCTCTCTTGGTAACATCTCGATAGCATTCTTGAAGATTCTCCGAGAAGAACACTAATCGAATATTGATTCTCACACCATCAATCTAGATGAAGAGTTCTCGATAATGACCTCATAGCAAGGTTAATCCGGCATTGCTAGGAGGGTAATGAATAGGAAAGGAAAACAAAATGCTATTCAAGTCACATTCGGGAGAAGGTTACTAGAAGCGCTCATAGGTCTCCTAGGGGTGTGAACAAGGCGTTGAAAAATCGGGTAAAGAGAAGGTTAAAACTTCCAAGGGAAGAGTAAGGTGAAAATGCAGGTGGTACCTCTAAGGCAAAAGCACCTCAATTGTGAAGAAAAGGAAAGCACGAGCCCTCGAACAAGATGATTCGATTTTGATGTTCAGAAAATGTCTCGACATTCATTCAAGAAAGAGGTTGTCTCTTGGGAAAATGCCCATAGTCCACAAGTGGCAATTGACAACATTTCCTTCCACCACCACGAGAATGCTAACGGTGGAAATATGTGAGTTTGAAGAAATTGCACTTGAAAGGGCTGAATAAAGATGCTCTTGAATGCAAGGATGTGATTGATCGATCAAAGCGGGGTTGATGAGAACGTGGTGAAGTTCTCAAATTGCTATGAAGGTTTGGTGAAGGAGTTCATTGTGAACTGTCCGATGGATGTCTTGATGGAAGCTCGGCAGACTTTAAGACTTGTGTTTGTCGGGGAAGAAAAGTGAAGTTTTCCCAGTGTAATCAACAAGTATTTGGGAGATCGGATGATGCTCAACACGAGCTTGAAGAAACTGATAATCAAGTGTGTCAAACGATTACTGCCAAGCAAGTAAAACATTGGCCTTTGAAGGGAAAGCTTACTGCTAGCAAATTGAGTGTCAAATTTGCTATTCTGCACAAGATAGGTGCAGCCAACTAGGTTCCCACAAACCACAAGTCAACCATCTCCATTGGTCTGGGAAGGTTCATTTTTGCTGTTGGAACAAAAGCAAAGTTTGATTATGGAAGCTACATTTATGATCAGCTCCTAAAACATGCTGACAGTTATGCTATAAAAGGACCAATAGCATTTCCCTCCCTCCTGTGTGGTATTATAACTGATCAATACCCTGACATTCTAGGAATAGAGATACAGTGTGTAAAAGAGCTCCTGCCCTTAGCTTCCACTATAAACTATTTCAAGGGAAGCATGTTCCTGACATTGTCATGACATCAGCTGAGACATCAAATGTCAAGGCAAATACTCAGAAGGCAGATGTCATTGCTGTGCTAAAAGAGACCTGTAGGGAACTTGAAGCAAGGAAGCAGACCATTGAACAACTGATCTCTACACTTGAAAAGGAGGAAGACACAGAGGTCGAGGAAGAAAGGCTTGATGGTGATAATCCTGCTGCTCATATGGATGAAGATGATGATGCTGACCAAGCAGCTGCTGGTAAAGAAGGCTCTGAAGATGCTTCCTTCCACAATGCTTACGGAGAAAAGCTTGAGTTATCTTCTGTGCCTGTTGTCTCTGTCTTTGTTCAGTCAATTGTTTCTTGTTCTTGTATTTTTCCATTTTGTATTTTGGATGACTGTAATTCTGTTGACAGAGTTGTAACTTTTAACAATGTTGGTACTCTCTTTAATTATTTGCTCAAATGCTTGGGGCACTTGTATGGTTTCCTTTGGCCCTTTATGGCTAAAAAGGGGGAGAAGAAATACTGTGTGGCAGTAGTATTGGGAATTTGGGAAACTGTATGGGCATACTGTGTGACAATAGTATTGGGAATTTGGGAAACTGTATGGGCTGTTTAAACTTGTATGTGGGAAATTGTGGGATTTCTGTATGGGTAGAATTTATCTTCTCTAAGTTCTAGTTACTTGAAGCTTAGGAAAGCTTAGAACTAGTTTATTGTCTTCTGCTGCATAGGTACTCTGATGTGTTAAGTAGTTTTAGCCAAAAATGTGCCAAAGGGGGAGTTTGTTAGTGTTTTAAGTTGGCATTAATTTTGGTAAAACTAAACAATGTCATGATAGATGTCATGACATTCGGAGATTGAAGATAAATCCTCTTGGACAAGGATGTTAAAAACACTCAGGCTGGAAGCTAAAGGCTGTCTTTGAAATTACAAACATGCGATGTCATAACAGATGTTATGACATTCAGTGTGACATTCTGTTCTGCAGAATCTGTTTTTTCCTGAGATTTTTCAGGAAGTTTGTTGAGCTGCTAAATTATGTTTTTCTGTTTTTTGAAAGCATGCTCACGTGGCTGCTAGGTTAAGCTTAATTAAAACTAAATTGGTTGTTGAAAAGACCATGTTTTTAGGATTAAATTAAGTAAACCTAGCTATCTTTATGGAAAAAGCGAAGATTTGGGACTGCTTCTATAAAAGGAATTCAACCCTTACACTGCAGCCACGCCTCTGGAATTTATTGAAAATATAGCAGATTGTATTTGTGTACTGTTAAGAGATTTAACAGTTGGTTTTGTGTAATTCTAGTTTCTCTTGTGAGCCAAGCAATTATCAATTGATAAGTGCATTGGACTAGGATTTGTTTGAAAGGTAGTTTATCACTCAAAGCTTTGAAGCACAGTGTTTGTCTCTTGATTGAAAGCTTTGAGCGAGATCAAGATAGTTTATTGAAGTGTGTCTTCACAATTCAATTAATCAATAGGTTGATATCAACTGCTTTGTGATTGAGGGGTGGTAGGAACTCGGATCTAGGTAGGACTTAGATTGAAGTGTCATTGGGTAGGTTTATGTGAAGGAGATAAAGCGGTTGGTTTATTCTGAATTAATTCTACTAATAGTGAATTTCCTCCCGGCTTGGTAGCCTCAGGATGTAGGTTTGTTAGAACCGAGCCGGGTGAACAACTTATTGTGTTATTCTTGCTTTACGTATTTCTTGTGTGAATTGTCAACATAGTGTCAGATACTGTGTCATAACATTCTCTGTGACATCAAGTATCTGCTGCCAGGAATTTCAAATATAACTATTATTATTTTTATTATAACTATTATTATTATTATTTTTATTATAACTATTATTATTATTATTTTATTATGACTATTACTATTATTCTATATTATTATTATTACTAAATATTATTATTATTAATTATTATTATTACTTATGTCATTATTACTAATATTATTATTACTATTATTATATTATATTATTGTTACTATTGTTTTATACTTACACTATTCCGACTGTTATGTTTATATTATCACTAATATCTATTATTGTAACTAATTTTCAACTTTTATCACCATTACTTACTATTATTATTAATAACAAATTATTATTTTCTTAACCCATAGTTACTACTATTATTCCTAACTCATAAAATATTTATTATATATATCCCAAAATACAAAAAAATTATAATAGTGTTAGTAAAACATTTTTTGTTATTAGGATTGTTTTTTAGCATTTTCCTTATATTATCCCCATTTGTAAATTTGTACCCCCATTCCCCACGTGATGTAATAATTAGTAAATATTGTTATTGCTTTATCATTTAATCATTCACAAAGCACAAACCCAAATGTTTTCAAACTAATACTCGTGCGAGCCATTTTTTACTACCACGAGTTGACAAAGCTTTGAGCGTCTGGCAGCCACACATTTGTGCACACACCACGCTTACTCTTGGGCTTACAATGAAACTTTAATTGATTAGTTAAACATTATTTAATTATCTAATTAGGTTATTTAAAATTAATTAGTCTACCTAATTAATTTTAGTAAACAATTACTTGATTAAGTTCGTTTAATTAGTCGATTAAATTTATTTAGATGCGTGCACCTATATCGTCGTTCATTTATTTGTGCAAGCCACCTTGTATGGGCTTTTAATTTACGTACTCGCTTTATTTAATGTTTGTATACAATTATTTGTTCATTTCCGTTATCGCACCTTAGTCCATATGCTCAATTAACCATAACTCGCATCTAAAAAAAAAGTACTTTCGCAATTAAAGTTTCAAACCTCGATCCAACGTCGAGTGCACTTTCAAAACTTTTTCATAATAAAGTACAAGTTGTTTAGTCGTTGGACGCTAGACTAATTGCTAAAAAACTTGTCCCCCAAATAAACTTTAATCTTTAAGTCATTGGACGTTAGACCAGTTGCTTAAAGACTCCTAAATAACGTGAACTCGTTTCACTTCACTTTTTTTCTCAAGAAAACTTTTTGGGTGATAGACTACTCGTGCGAGCATTAGTTCCTCGGGTTTCTAGTATTTGAATCGTGAGACGTTAGCCTCGTTGTTCGGTACTTTTTCATCCACATAAAAAAATAATTCAACTCATTCAAATTCTTTTGTCGCTCATATGCGATCGTAAAAAACTCTTTTCGGATAAAGAGGGTGTAATAGTCGTTTCAAATACGAACGAGGACTCAAGCTTTTCAAACAAACAAAACAAGTCCTAGTTCAAAGTATTTGAAATGTCTAAATCACGATTTTCTTATAAAATCAATACAACAAACTAAAAGCCTTTTTAAGAGGAACTACAGAGTTTTGACTTTCCCATTGCACGAGGGAATATGTAGGCACACGGTTCTGAAACCGTGTCAAACTCAAAATAATAATAAACAAATCCTTTTTCTTCTTTATTCATAACTTAGCAATAAACACACACACACAAACGCGTAGAATTAAATGGGTCCCATCGAGTACCATGGATGTAAGGGGTGCTAATACCTTCCCCTTACATAACCGACTCCCGATCCCACTTTTTGGTCACGTAGACCGCCTTATCCGCTTGTTTGGGGTTTTATCTATATTTCCCCGTTCTTTTTAGAACAAATAAAATTAGGTGGCGATTTCACTAGTTTTCGAGAATTAAAAGATTTTTGAAAATCGAGTTGCTTCAACAGGTTTTCTTTTAGACAGAAAGACAACTGTGGAAATTTCTTGAACTGTCATGATTTGAGCTTGTTGAGAAGAACAATCATGTCATGATAAGTTTCGAGATGAAAAGGAAATAAGCGACTCAAATGACGAGGCTATTGCTAATTGTTTGCAGGTTAGAGATAAGGTTCTATCCAGGAATGAACTGGAAAGAAACGGTCAATCAAGACTTTGTTCCCAATGAGGAATGTTCTCAGCTGGGGAACATGATAGAGAAAAGATGTATTTCTCTGCTTGGGGATAATCTGCTGAAGAGATGACACACCTACATGAGTGAACGCAATCTAAACCAGTGATATGGAAGCAAACATTGAGAAATGCAGGAATGCATTAATGATGTTATTATGTATGAATGATGAATGTCATATGCATGCTGACAATACTTGACAAGACAATAAAGAGGTATTTGGGGAAAAGGACCACGTCACAGTTCGAACAAATACTCAGCAAAATCTGCAGCAATGGTGTAGACGTTATTTGATGATAAATCTGAGTTGCATGCTTTAAACTTTTCTGGAAAAGGCATTCCATTGGCAACCTTGTTGGGAATTCTTCTTGGATAAGAATATCGTCCTTTGATGATCTCTGCTGAGGAGAAGAAAACTTTTGTAGCAATTGTTCTATTTTGTCAGAGGTCGAAACACTTTCGGAGAAAATCGTTGAATTTCTTTCTGTGTTCATAGTTCAAAGGAAAATTTTGAAGTAAAAATTCATTTAAAACTTTTTAGTTCCAAAAGTGATTTTCACAATAAAAAGCGTTATTTTGCAAAACTGAATAAAGCAAGAATTGCAAACAAAAAGGCACAAGGCTCAAATTTATTGATAGAATGGTAATCAGCCAGGGGCGTGATTCCATGAACTATTTACAAGAGTTGAAAATGATAATTTATTGGGAAAAGGTTACATTGAAAGCAAATAAACGCTATTATCCGTAACAACTTTGAATTCAACGGTGCTTGTTGCTTGGAAGATTTGATTGAAGATCCGTTGTGGAAGATTCTTGATTAATGACTGGGCGATTCGATTACTTTGTCATTTTGTATCCTTATTTTTGCCTAGATTGCCTTTTCGGGTTTTCAATCTATCGGGATAATTTACATTTATTGCCTCTAATTTTGCTGGACCGCCTTTTCGGTTTTGGTCCACGAGGCGCTCATTTTGCCTAAGCCGCCCTTTTCGGGTTTTCGACTTACCGAGTTGTTCTTTTGTTTTTAGACAAAGTATTTCTTGTTGCATCAGCATTCACGGGATGCGGAGTTCATCGCCGTCCATGGTTGTGAGAGTCATAGCACCTTGAGAAAAGCTTCTTTTGACGATGTATGGGCCTTCGTAATTAGGAGTCCATTTGCCCCTAGAATCTGGTTGAAAAGACAGAATCTTTTTAAGCACGAGGTCGCCTTCTCGGAATTCACGAGGTCGGATCTTTTTGTCGAAAGCTTTCTTCATCCTTCTTTGATATGATTTTCCATGACACAGAGCGGTCAGGCGCTTTTCTTCAATTAAGTTCAGCTGATCGTATCTACTTTGACACCATTCGGCCTCAGATAACTTAGTTTCCATGAGAACTCTCATTGACGGGATCTCAACTTCTATGGGGAGCACCGCTTCCATGCCGTATACTAGAGAAAAAGGAGTTGCCCCTGTTGAAGTGCGTCTTGAAGTCGATGCCCATGCGAGCAAATGGCGACATTCGTGCCGATCTTTGTAGGTGATGACATTTTACGGACGATCTTTTGATGTTCTTGTTGGCGGCTTCAGCGGCCGTTCATCTTTGGCGGTAAGGAGATGAGTTATGATGCTCGATCTTGAATTCCTCACACAGTTCTTTCATCATTTTGTTGTTCAAGTTCGATCCATTATGCGTAATGATCTTACTTGGAACTCCATATCGGCAAATGAGGTTGTTCTTGATGAACCTCACAACTACATGTCTTATGTATTTGGCGTAAGATCTTGCTGACCCATTTGGTGAAGTAATCAATAGCCACTAGAATGAAGCGATGTCCATTGGACGCTTTTGGTTCGATCATCCCAATCATGTCGATGCCCCACATGGAGAAAGGCCATGGAGAAGAGAGAACGTTGAGTAGAGTTGGTGGCACATGGATCTTATCTGCGTAGATCTGGCACTTGTGACATCTTTTAACGTGTTTACAGCAATCAGATTCCATCGTTATCCAATAGTATCACGCTCTCAAGATTTTTGGACATTGCATGCCCATTTGAATGGGTTCCAAAGGACCCTTCATGCACTTCATGGATGATTGTGTCTGCTTCTTGTTTATCGACGCATCTGAGCAGGACCATGTCGAAGTTTCTTTTGTATAACACATCTTCATTCAGGAAGAAATTTCTAGAAAATCTCCTTAGGGTTTTCTCATCCTTATACGATGCCCCGAGTGGGTACTCTCGTGTTAGAAGAAAACATTTGATGTCGTGGAACCACAGTTTATCGTCGAAGACTGCTTCAGTTGCGAATACATATGCAGGTCTTTCAAGTCGTCTGATACGGATCTTAGGTATATCATTCCAATGGTTGACTTTGAACATGGAAGATAGAGTAGCCAAGGGGTCTGCCATTCGATTCTGATCTCGAGGGATATGATGCAGTTCCACTTTGTTGAAGAAAGTCAACAAACGTCTTGCATAATCTCTGTAGGGAATCAAACCAAGATGATGAGTTTCATACTTGTCTTTGATTTGGTTGATCACAAGAGCTGAATCTCCATATATGTCAAGGATCTTGATCCTCAAGTCGATGGCTTCTTCGATACCCATGATACAAGCTTCATATTCTGCGATGTTGTTGGTGCAATCAAATAGCAATCTGGCGGAAAACGGGATATGAGAACCCTCGGGAGTAATGATGACTGCCCCAATTCCATTGCCAAAGACATTAACTGCTCCATAAAAAATTAAGCCCCATCTGGATTCCGGATCGGGACCTTCTTCAGGCAGCGGTTCGTCACAATCTTTCATTTTTAAGTACATAACATCCTCATCTGGGAAGTCGAACTTGAGAGACTGGTATTCGTTGAGCGGCTGATAAGCCAAGTGATCGGAGAGAATGCTTCCTTTGACCGCTTTTTGAGCACGGTACTGGATGTCATACTCAGATAATAGCATCTGCCATCGAGCAATTCTCCCTGTTAAGGCAGGCTTTTCAAAGACATACTTGATTGGATCCATTTTGGAGATTAACCAAGTTGTGTGATTGATCATGTACTGGAGGAGACGTTTTGAAGCCCACACCAAAGCACAACATGTTTTCTCGAGCATGGAGTAACGAGTTTCACAGTCTGTGAACTTTTTACTCAAGTAGTAAATGGAATGCTCCTTCTTACCGGTTTCATCTTGCTATCCAAGCACGCAGCCCACGGACTCTTCTAGTACGGTAAGGTATATGATTAATGGTCTTCCTTCGACTGGAGGAATCAGTATTGGAGGTTCTGACAGGTATTCCTTGATACTGTCAAACGCTTTTTGGCAATCCTTTGTCCACACAATCTCTTGATTTTTGCGGAGAAGCTTGAATATTGGCCCACAGGTAGCAGTCATTTGAGAGATAAATCTGGAGATGTAATTCAACCGTCTGAGAAATCCTCTTACCTGCTTTTCTGTATGTGGCGTAGGCATTTCTTGAATAGCCTTAACTTTGTCAGGGTCAACTTCAATACCCCTTTGACTGACGATGAAACCTAGGAGCTTTCCACATCTTACCCCAAAGGTGCATTTGTTAGGATTCAGACGAAGCTGAAATTTCCTTAGTCGCTGAAACAATTTTGAGGGATATTCTATATGCTCTTCTTCAGTGTTAGACTTTGCTATCATGTCGTCTACGTAGAATTCAATCTCTTTGTGCATCATGTCATGAAAGAGAGTAGTCATTGCCCTTTGGTAAGTTGCGCCTGCATTCTTTAATCCAAATGGCATTACTTTGTAGCAAAATGTGCCCCATGGCGTGATGAATGATGTCTTCTCCATATCTTCGGGAGCCATTCTCATCTGATTGTAGCCAGAGAAACCGTCCATGAAGGAAAAGACGTTGAAATTTGCAGTGCTATCCACTAGCATGTCGATATGCGGTAGTGGGAAATCATCTTTTGGACTTGCTTTGTTCAAATCCCGGTAGTCAACACACATTCTGACCTTACCGTCTTTCTTGGAGACAGGCACTGTGTTGGCTAGCCATTGAGGATATTCTGAAGTGACGAGGAAACCTGCGTCGAGCTGCTTTTGAACTTCCTTTTTGATTTTGTCGGCCATTTCAGGGTGAACTCTTCTCAGTTTTTGCTTAACTGGTGGACACTCCGGCTTTAATTGCAAATGATGCTCCACGATGCTGGTGTCTAAACTCGGCATGTCCTGGTAGGACCAAGCGAATACATCGACGTACTCTTTGAGAAGATCAATCAGTTTGCTCTTGACGTTGCTGTCGAGTGAAGCTCCGATATTTACTTCTTTTTTGTCTTCCTCAGAACCCAAGTTGATTGCTTCCAGAGGCTCTTTGTGAGGTTGAATGATTCTTTCCTCGTGCTTAAGTAATCGAGAAATCTCATCTGGGATCTCTTCTTCATCTTCTTCCTCGGCAACTTCACCGGGGATTTCAAAGTTGGGAGAGAGCATAGAGTTATTGCTTTCAATGGATTTGTCCATCTGTTAATCTGCATATTTGATTTATGTTTGATTAATTAACTCTTCTTTTTTCAGTTTTTTTTGAAAAAGATAATGTGAAAGTGTATGCAGATTGTGTATTTTTTTTTGAATATTTTTATTGCGTTTTTTAGGATTATCATTTCCAAGAAAGGGTAAAAATGAAAACAAACACAAAGTGTGGAATCAAAACAACGCATTTTATTTATGATTCACAATATGAAACGAGGCCTAAAATACAAACTCATTCGTCTTGGGCAAGACAAAGAGAAATTATTTAAAAGCTAAACCCTATAAAACATCTCTTTGCTTTGGGCGAGCGAGTTCAAAACAAAAGCAAAGATAAACTACTTAGAACTATGAACATTTGTTCGAACTTCGAGTTTCGATAGTGGCGAACTCCTTGGAAGTCGAGGTATTACAGCGGTTTTCACTTAGCTTAATCCTTGAGTAGACTTTGGTCGTTGGCGAGCAGGCTTTGAAGATTCTGGACGATGGACCTTGCCTTTTGTGCTGCTAAAGCGATCTTCTTCTGCTTGATGAATGGATCGAGAAGCATGGGATACAACATATGTATTTTACATTGGCGCTGCGTTGAATTCTGAGGATGTACCCTCCAATCTTCTGAGTGAAGAGACTCATTATCGGCGACACTTTCCAATTCGTATCCCGAATCGTACCCCTGATCTTCAGTGATCACGTTGATGTAGTCGTAGTCAAGATTTGGTTTAACAAATTCCATAGGTGCGTCAAAGCAGAGATCTTCATTTGGAACCTCGATTGGCTGATTAGATCGGGAAGATGGATACACCTCTTCCGGTTGACTAGGATACTCAAAAGAATCACCCCATCCAGTGGGCTGGATGTCTTCAATCGATTTTGAGCTTTACGGCGATGTATTTCACCATGTAGTCAAATTGGCCACTTGGTTCTCCCAAGGTATCCCAAACTTCAGAAGGGACAGGTGGACTTTCATTCTGTTGTAGGGATATGCCCTTGAATTGATCAGTTGGAGGATAGTATGGTGTATAAGATTCTTCCTGAGACACATATTCAGGGCTGTTTAGATAAGTGCTCCACTCTTCAGATCCGGAGAGGTTGTCTTCATCACCTTCATTGGTAATAACATTAACCTCTTGAAGAACAGGGTTTAAGAAACCCCCACTGTTGAATACTTCTTTGATCGGACGAAGTGCTTCATCCCTTTGCTTGTCTTTAGGGAATACGGGCGTGAACCCGAGTCCGGCTTTTGTCTCGTTGTTGACAGGTTTGATTACTTGTCCCCAACCTTCAGCATTGCCATCTTTTACTATTTGCGCTGCCTCTTTATAAGAAGAGATAGATGATCTACTTTTTCTAGTAGATTCATCTTCTAACGGATGTCCTGGGAGATGTGTCCCTTCAACGTCGTTGGCTGTGATGAAAGAAAAGCTGGAGAAATGGCTTATTAGCAAAGCTTGTTCACCGATGATGGTTACTAGCTTCCCATTTACTGTGAATTTCAGTTTCTGGTGGAGAGTGGAAGTTACTGCTCCTGCTTCGTGTATCCATGGCCTTCCTAGCAAACAACTATAAGCAGCTGGCACGTCCATGACCTGGAAAGTAATTTGGAAGGTATGCGGACCAATTGTCATCGGGAGATCGACTTCCCCAATAACTGACTTCCGTGACCCGTCAAAGGCTCTTACCACTATGTCGTTGAACTTCATCGGTGTTCCTTTGTAAGCTAAACGAGTGAGGGTCGTTTTTGGCATTACATTTAAAGATGAACCGGTATCCACTAGGACGTTGGACAGAGAGTCTGATTGGCAAATCATTGAGATATGCAGAGCCAAATTGTGATCTTTCCCTTCCTCTGGAAGTTCTTCATCGCTAAAGCTTAAGTTATTGCAAGCTGTTATGTTGCCTGATACCTCAAAGCGATCTGTAGTCACGTCGTGATCTACATAACCTTGGTCTAGTACCTTCATCAAAGCTTCTCGGTGAGCTTCAGAGTTCAGGAGTAGAGAGAGTATAGAAATCTTGGAAGGAGTCTGCATCAACTGATCCACGACTCGATACTCGCTTTTCTTGATTAACCAATATCTCATCAAAATACGTGTTGGCGTTGGTTCTATCGGGAGGATTTGTTTTGGATTAACGGGGAATCATTGTGGGATTCTCGGGAGACATGTTATTTTTGTCTAACTTGGTAGCAACTATGTACTCGTCCACTTTGTGTTACTCGTCCTATCTCGATTATGTTGACATTAGTGGAAGAGTTGGCATGGGTTTCTCCTTTCCATCCTCTATCACGGTTGCATTGTATTGATAAGGAATTGCTTTGCTAGAATGGAGGACCGGGTAAGCAAATCACCAAAGGAGACCACGGAATGTTGGAACCGTTGTATTCAATCTCCACATGCTTGGGTACATTGAAGCGAGGGGCGATAACGTTTACCCTTGATATCATGTGCCCTAGTAATCATCTGTTTCTATAGATCGTATGTCACCAATGTCTAGCAATCGTTGAATGACTGTTATGGTGGGACACCCTCGAAGATCCTTGAAGCAGATGTTGCAAGCTGCGTAATCGTGTTTAGTGAAGGCTGTCATACCCCAAAATTTGCCCTCATGTTTCTCAAGACATTCCATACATCTATACTCAAGGATTCCTCAAGAGTTGATCAGACAAACTCTCTCCTAGACAATCAACCCAAACTAGGGTTTGGCAATTCTCAGATCAAGATGGACTTCCAACATCTCCAATGGTCATCATGCCTCCTCACATGCTTCAAAGACCCTCCATGTCAAGTTTCAAGCTTCACAAGTCAAGTTTCCTCAGACAATTGCTCAGATGGTTGAAAATCAGTTGTATTGGTCAAAAAGTCAACTGTGGTCAACATACAGTCAAACTTCCTGATTTTTGGTCAACATCCTCATTTTGAAGTTACATTCATCATTTGATCAAGGGTTGATCATGATTCATCAAGAAAACTCAAGATTTGCTCAAAAGTCAACTTTCCAAATTAGGGTTTCTAGGTGAAAAGTCAACTGAACTTTGACTGATCATAACTTTCTCATACTTTCTCAGAAAGTTTTCCACCACCTCTTGTTTTGAAGGAAATTCAATTCTCTACAACTTCATGTCTCACAAGAATGTCCAAAAAATGCTTCATTTGAGAGGTATGGCTCAAAACATTACAGGTCCTTTTCAAAGTCAACAAAGAGTCAACTTTTTGTTTTGAAGATATATTGAGCATGGTAACTCCAATTGAGATGAAAACAAAGACATTGTTTAGAGGACTCTTAGAGCTTTCCAAAAAGTCCAAGAACTCTCAAAAATGTGGAAAAATGAGCAAGATACACTATTCAGAAGTTGGGGAATTTTGGACAATTGCACAAAAGGACATTTTGGTCAAAATGCAAAATTTTCCAAATGGGCCTATAATATTTTGATCCAAACTTGTTCATGACATTATTTGTGACCCATAAATGCTTGGCCATGGCAATTTTCTATTTTATTGATTTTATTTTGGATTTTAAACCATTTAATTCCAAATTAAATTACATAAAATATGAAAATAAATTATTTTTTTCAAATGAGTTGGATTTATATCTTCCTTGAAGTCCAAGAGAGCCCATAATCCTTACCAAATTCGTGATAGCATGCATATGGAAAGAAAAAATCAAATTTTTAAGGAAATTTGATTTTATTTAAAGAGAAAATATTGCACAATCAATGATCAATCTTTTTTCACTCTTTTTTCTCTCTCAAATGCCTCTATAAATAGCCAGCATTGTGTACAAACAAGAAGAGGAAAACCCTAGCCAAAGAACCAACCCTTATTCTTGCAAATTTTTTCAAGAAACTTGAAAAATCGTGTTCTTATTTCCAGCCACTTTCAGCCTTCAAACATCATTCCATTGTCTTCAGGAGGTAAGTTTGAGTAAGTATACACTCTTACCATTGATCAAAACAGCCTGGATCGATGCATATACATACATACATATTCAAAACTTTCTTGATTTGGCATTTTTAATATCCGTGTGTTTCAATTGATTTTAATGATTCTAATGTGCTTATGAGATGCCAAGGAACCGATCTGGGCAATCGCTATGGAGTTTGAACGTCCAAAACATGAGATGCCATGCTTAGGGTTTCCGAACTGGAAAGCTTTGAACCGGCTTGTACACGCCGATTCAGCCAAAACCGACACTGCCATTGAATTCAGAAGGGTCGAAATAGGTGGACTAGGTCTCCTTTTTGCTTGTAATTTTCGTATTTCGCAGGTTTGAGGATCATCGTCGCCGGAGAAGACGACCGGAGCTAGGGCTCCAGCGTCGCTGACTGGCTTGGACCGGTTGACTCCGATTGACTGCAGGCGTGGCGTATTCGTGCTTCCTGATTCGTTCTCTCTTTCCAACTGGACCCCACGCGTGGGCTGACTGTGTTTGATATAAATCAGTGACACGTTGATGCATATATTCAACCAATTTCCACTTTCAAAACAACAAATGACAGATGGCGCAGTGGTAAAGATGCTTCCTGTTCCTGGATTCCCCTCAAGGTCATCAGTTCGAGCCAGCCTGGGGCCTGGTTTTGCTTTTCTTTTTCCAAACTTCAACTTTTCAATATTTTCATATTTTCATTTTTTTTAATATTTTGCATCATTTTAATTTATTTTCATAATTTTATTTCTGCATTAAAAAATCATCAAAACATTTTTTCCTTTTGCATTTATTTTCAGAAAACCTTTATTTAATTTATAAAATAAAAAAATATTATTTTGCATGCATATTTAATTTTATTCATAATTTCTCATTTAATCCACTTTTAATTAGTTTTTAATTACTAAATTGCATCTAAAAAATCTCAAAAAATTATTTTAGCATATTTACATTATTTCCAACATGTCATATTTTTCTCATTTAAAAATTTGCATTTTCTAACATTTTTTCTCTTATTCGATTCATCTCGTATTTTCCGATTTCTCATTCTTTCACAGGTTATGCCGATTCAGACAATTTTCTTTCATCGTTTTACTTTTTTCAAATAATGTATCTGTTCATGGGATGTAATAGTTTTAAATTAGGCTTTTATTTTCCGCACCTTTCAATTATGTATCTGCCCCAAAGCCATGTAATAGCGTAGGACATTTACCTTTCCGCATCTTTACATTCCCGCATTTTAATTTCCGCACCCTATAAACTGCTAGTAACTAGGCGTGTATGGCAAGATAAAATTGAACATAGCCCACTAATTTTCAAGATAACATGTATCTGAAATCAACACACTCTTTCACACATGCACCCCTTAGGGTAATTCTCTCTCGTTGCCTTACGAATTCAAATGGTCATGTCCCTCGAACGTAGAGGTATTCTAGCACCGTTGCCTTCAAAACAAATCATCATAGTCCCTTCGATACAAAGATCATTGGCCCACGATGTCGCCTACGAAAACATGATCTTGACCCTCGATTGTCGCCTACAAAAAATGATGATAGTCCCTTCGAATGTGCTAGGATACTTCCTATAAGTTGCCTCCTATGACCATACGATGTCCCTTCGAATGTCCCGCTTACATCCAACGAATAGGGTTACCTACCAACTAATGGTATGGATAGCACTATTCTAAAGGAATGTAAAAACATGAAAACGACCATTCTGAGTAGGTAATAAGACTTTTAGTTGCTTGCTCTATCAAAATACTTTTCACACCTCACACTTTTTTCAAAGTTCAAACTCTTTTCAAAACGAAACATTTCCGAACACTTTGTATACATTCCTACATGAATCATTACAAAGTCAAAGTGAAATGCCTTTTCAAAACATTCTTCAAACACACAGAAAGCACAAGTTTTTTTCAAAAATGATCTAGAAAGCAACTAAGAGCCCGTAGATAACTACGGATGGAAAGGGGTGCTGATACCTTCCCTTTTCATAACCTTCTCCCTTACTCAGAATCTAACGAAGGTCTTTTTCTGTACTTTTACCTTCCCTTAATTGGATAAAAATAAAAGTCGGTGGCGACTCTTGCTATCCGCACATTTGCGATACAAAACACTCAAAGTCAGTTCACCGTATTACAAAGGCACCCATTGTACTGTACGTACCATGGAGATGTACCAAGTTTCCTCTGATCAGATTCACGTCTGTGACGAGATACCTATCTGTATTTCTTAGTATCAGATTCACTGTATGTCCACTGTGACTGGGAAGTGGATTTGCTTGCACGTTCGGGTTTGTGTTTTTGAAGGAGAGAAGATTAGATTTCACTAATCTCTGTACTTCAGCTTTTAATGCTATGCAATGCTCAAGATCATGGCCTGGTGCCCCTTGATGAAAAGGGCAAGATACATCCGCCTTGTACCACCATGGCAATTTTTCTGGGATCGGAGGTGGTGACCTTGTCTGTACCAGATTCCTTTCTATTAATGCAGGGTATAGTTCTGTGTACGTCATCGGAATTGGGTCGAACTGCGAGACCCGAGGCGCACGGTTTTGATTGTTAAACTGCTGAGCCCTGTTGTCGAGGTTGTTAAGTTTGTTGAGTTTGCTGGAACTGCGGAGCAATTCCTGTATTTGGATTTGTGTTAACAGCGGGCGTTATGGCAGCTATCTGTCGTTGTTGACTGACATTCTTTCGCGGTTTCCCTCGGGATACCATTCCTATGTCATGTTCCTTTTTCTTTGGAAAACTGGTTCCAACCTTCCTAGTTCCACTAGAAGTTCCTATTTCTCTGGTCAGGCGTCCTGTTCGAACTCCTTCCTCTAGCCTCATTCCCATGCTTACCATCTCGGTGAAATCTCCGGGAGCGCTAGCGATCATTCGTTCGTAGTAGAATGTACAAAGAGTGTTTAAGAATACCTTGGTCATCTCCTTTTCTTCTAATGGTGGGTTGACTTGGGCAGGAATTTCCCTCCATCGTTGAGCATATTCTTTGAATGTCTCTCTTTCCTTTTGAGACATGGAGCGGAATTGATCCCGATCGGGAGCCATGTCCAAGTTAAACTTGTATTGCTGGACAAAGGCTTCGCCTAAGTCATTGAATGTTTGGATACTTGCGTTGTCTAATCCCATGTACCACTTCAGTGCGGCACCTGTAAGACTATCTTGGAAGTAGTGGATTAACAACTGGTGATTGTCGTTGTACGTGGACATTTTCCTGGCATACATCGTGAGATGACTCTGTGGACAGGAATTTCCTTTGTACTTTTCGAAATCAGGGACTTTGAATTTTGCAGGTATCCTTACGCGAGGAACTAAGCATAGATCATGGGCGTTATTTCCAAACAGTTCTTTTCCACGGATCGTTTTAATTTAAAGCTGCATTTTGAGGAGCTGTTCCTGGAGATTCTCCATCGGACCACGAAGATTCGTGTTATTGCCTGGGCTATGGTGAGCTTCTTCGTCTCCAGTAGTGTGAACTACTGAAGCTGAGTTCGTCATGATCGGTTGAGAAACCGTTATAGTGACTTGCGGAAAAGTTACTCGATGCTGTGGAGTAAGTGTTGAGTTCTGCTGCAAAGTCGGTTGGCAAAATCCGATGCCGAAATTGAAAGGCATGCCCCATGGATAAACTTCTGGCATACTGAAGAGTGAACTACTGGAGTAGTAGTGTCTTCTGAAATCGCTGCTTGATTTTGACTGCTCGATGTCGCTTGCTGACTTTGCGCTGCTGCCAATGAATTGACCAAAGAAGTGAGTCTTTCCACCTCTTCTTGCAGTGTTGTTACCGTGCTACGAAGCTCAACATTTTCTTGCTCAAAGCCTTCCATTACTTTCCTTCTTTTTGAACGTGTATTGTATGTTCGAGTAGGCTGTGGACGCGATCGAGAAACTCTAAGACGTGACAGCTTGGCGATCTTTCCCTTTCTGTAAAAAATTCCAAAAGATCAGAATCTAGACAATAGACTCAATATGCAAAATATGATGCATGATTATGAATGTAAAGAAAGATTTCCAAAGAATTTACGCTAAAAGAGAAATTTCTGGCAAATATTTGGATGGAAAACACATTTATTTTATTTATTATTGAAAGAAGATTACAACAATTGTTTTTGAGCATTGCTCACACAAATGATAAAATAAATGATAAAATTATAATCTAAACTAATTAATCGTCCTCGTCGGATGAAGATCCAAAGGCTTGATGTAGCTTCAACTTCAGGATTTCCTTCCCATAGTGAGCTTTTAGTTCAGCTTTCTCGGCTTTTAGCTTGCTAATGACTCTCTTCCACTCGTCGGGAGCAGGATCACTGGTTGTCATTTCCTCAAGCTTTCTTTTCCTTTCTTTGATGTATCGCTTGATCGCGTTATCTTTCTGGCGAATCCTCTCATCTTTCTCCATGAGCCACTCATCTTGGAAATAAAGCGTCTTTTCATGATATTTGACTTGCTTTTTGAGCTTTTCATTCTCGAGATCAGTCTTAAGGAACTTGTTTTCCAAAGCTTGTTTCTCAAGCCTCATCTTGGCCAAAGCTTCTTGGTATTCTCCCATAGTCTCGACGGGAAAAATTGTTGATTTGGAAGCTGCTGAGAACATGGGTTCCTCATAAGCATAAGGCATTCGAAATTCCTTCGCTCTTTTCT
Organism: Vicia sativa; assembly: GCA_021764765.1. Classification (NCBI taxonomy): domain Eukaryota; kingdom Viridiplantae; phylum Streptophyta; class Magnoliopsida; order Fabales; family Fabaceae; genus Vicia; species Vicia sativa. The sequence goes on from CM038796.1 coordinate 209,322,163, forward strand.
TTACCCAAGAAGTGTAGATTTCCATGGCTACACAATTCTTTGCTTTCCCTTTTTCCTTCCTTCGGATGTGATGCCAAGCTCTGATCATTCTGGCTTTCAAACCTTGAGAATCCTCTCCTTCATGATAGAAGTAACTCTCTACTATAAAACCAAAAGGTTTACTAGAGTTTGCGTATCCGAGTTGACGTCTCGCTAGGAATGGGTTGTAGTTGATTCCTCCTTTTGTACCGATGAGAGATACGTTGGCAAATTCTCCGACTCTCAATGATTTCCATCTCATTGTGCGCTAAGGTATACCAATGGATATAAATCGTTTGTAAGAGACATGAGTCTTCTTGACCAATGCCAATTGTCTTTGTTTCGCGGAAGATAGGAGATTTAGGCGGTGTGAGACAATCCATTTGAAAAGCAGTACCTGACACACGATAGTTCCATCTCTTTGACGATTTCTATGATGAATGGAAATCGTGTTACCAAGCAAAGTGGGAGCAGGATTTCCAATCAGAAAGATCCTTATGGCGTTGATATCAACGAAATTTGGGACGTTGGAAACAACACCAATCCATAGATGAGTAAAGCTAAAATAGCTTCAAGGCTACCATACTACCGACCTCGGAGAATTTAAGAGCCTTCTCCATTAGGAACTTTGAAGTTAGTCCTAAGAGTTTTCCTCTGGTAGTTAGGTTTTTGTCTATCTCAGATTTCTTTAAATGAGTCATCGTTGCAATGATGGTGACTTAGGAATGGCTTCAAACCATTGAAAGGCACTTTGTACGTCTTGAGATACCTAGTATGTGTCGTACTCTTCCAAAGTAGGCATCAGCGATAGTCGGGAAAGTGAAACAGCGATAGACTGGATCGTAAAACTGAACGAAAGTTTTGAGAAGTCCTTCATCAACGTTAGTGTTCAGGATAGTTAAAAGAGTTCCATAGCGTTTTCTAAAATCCGAGGGATCTTCTACCAAGGATGCTAACTCTTTTAACTTCCCTACATCAGGAATTCTAAAACTGTATCTCTTGGTGAATCTTCCTCTGACGTCCATCACTCTAACCTAAAATATTTACAAAGAAAAATCTCTAAATTCTTTGGAAATGGGAAGAGAAAGGAAGTTTTTGAATGAATGCATGAATGCTACAAACATGGTTAGTAGTTATACACACGGTCAAGCGTTCGAAGTCACGAGCATGAGGCCAACGATAAGAACCAAGCGTGGGTAAGTTCTAAGGGCTTATTCATCGTGAAGCGGGTTCTCTGATAATCTGGCTCAACGCTTCTCTTTGAAATATTATCGGATTTGTTGAATACTCGAAGTCTAATAATATTTTTCAAGAAAAACTACTTTGATCGTAGTCTCGCATGACAATTATTCTAGGCTTACACCGAATAATCTACTACATCCTAAATGGCGGGATGGGTTATGTGTTCTCTGACCACTCGACTTCGTTAGTTCTCTTGAAAGCAACATGTCTTCGCTACTTGCTAAACACAAATACTCCCAAGACAACCTCCAGAGAGAGGGATCTCAAATTAACTCCGTAAGTACTAAGACTTCTCACAAGTTAATAGGACTATACCCCACCTAGATCTTAAAATGTTTCTTAAAAGGGTTAGGATTTCTTTCCATCGAGATGAAATCGCGAAAACACACAATAAAGAAAACAAACATATGCACATATGAAAGCTTAACCCCTTTTTTTTTCTTTTTGAAAACAAAAAAAGCATGGTGCTCTTGAGCAGAGTCACATTTTTTTTTGAAAAATCAAAATTTAGCGTATTCCCCAGCAGAGTCGCCATTTTTCCTGTTCGCGTTAAAAAGTGACGCGCTAGGGAATCGAATATGAATTCAGATTCTCTGGTTCAAAACGATTTACTCTTTTGATTTGTTTATAAAGATGCCGCGAGCATCAAGCTTTACTATTTTCAACACAAGAAATTATGAATTAATGATTATGAAAAAGGGGAAAGCTGCTAATACCCTCAATTGATTTTGATATGCGTAACGACTAGCGTGAACTAGACGCAACGCATTGGGGAGTATTCTGGGTAAGGGGGTTTGTTATATAAAGGGAATAGATGGAGCACCCTAAATATATATGGTTATCCATAGCTTTATAATTGAATATGTTTGATATGTTTTGTGTGTTTTAATTGCTATTTCTATGACTGGGAAAGTTTCTCCTTTGGGATTTTAAGAAGGATAGATTATGTGGGATCCTAGTGTTTGTTTTTATTGTGCTCATAAAGATCTTTGGATCTTACGCATACATATCCTTAGTGGGAATCGAGCATTTGTAGCTCGGATCTAAAGGGATCTATGGTTTGTTTGGTTTGAGAAAGAAAGAAATTTGCTCGCCAAGGCTGAGACCTTGTGCCTACGTATTCTCAAAAGGATGTTGAGAAAGTCAGAGCAATCGTAGTTCCCACTTATGCTAGTGGAAGCAACGGAATGTTAGTAAGAGACACAGACAAATGTCATCTTAATGAAAAATGTATCTAATCTATTTCATCACATACATTTTGAAAAGTTTGACTGATTAAAATCTGTCGTCGTAAGTTATAGGTGTTTTGCCTGAGTGTACAAGCGTTACCACCTACGATTAAGAGATGTTTTTGTTTTAAAAAATTTTGAAAAGTTTTTGATTGTATGTGATGTGATAGATGAGATACTTCTTCCATAGAGATGATAAACGTCTAAATCTCTAGGAGAAATTGATTGGATTAGAGGGATGCTTTTAAGAATCCCGTGGGTCCTTGTATTGTAAGCCCAAGAGAAGGCATTCGAGGTCATCGAGGTCCTTGTATGAAGCTCAAGAGGAAGCTATAGGGTATGGCTGGCTTTGGCTTTAAAAGGGATTTCACCGGGAAACCATCCTTTTGGAATGAAGAGCAATTTCACCGAGATATTATACTCTCTGGGTTCTATCTTAGCGTGGTTGGAAGCCCAATAGGAGGCTGTTAAGAGATTTCCTGGTCTCTTTCTTTGTATGATGCCCAAGAGAAGGCTAAACTCAATGAGGAGTTCTTTTGAACGAAGCCCAAGAGGAGGCTGACTCAGAAGTGTTGTCTTATATGAAGCCTAAGCGGAGGCTAAACTCAGATGAATGAGTTTTCTTATATGAAGCCTAAGAGGAGGCTGAACTCAGATGAATGAGTTTTCTTATATGAAGCCTAAGAGGAGGCTGAACTCAGATGAAATGAGTTACCTTGTACAAAGCCCAAGAGGAGGCTATAACTGTGGGGAGCCTATTGATTAGACTAATTGTTATGTTATAGTTAAACAGTTATATAAACAAGTGTGTGTGTGATATTGAAGCAACTCGATTTTCAAAAATCTCTTAAATTCTCGAAAACGGTGAAATCGCCACCTAATTTTATTCGTTCTGAAAAGAACGGGGAAATATAGATAAAACCCCAAACATGCGGATAAGGCGGTCTACGAGACCAAAAAGTGGGATCGGGAGTCGGTTATGTAAGGGGAAGGTATTAGCACCCCTTACATCCATCGTACTCGATGGGACCCATTTAATTCTAGGCGTTTGTGTGTGTGTTTACTAAGTTATGGATGCCGAAGAGAAAACAGAATTTGTTTCTTATTATTTTGAGTTTGGCACGGTTTCAGAACCGTGTGCCTACATATTCCCTCGTGCAATGGGAAAGTCAAAACTCTGTAGTTCCTCTTAAAAAGGCTTTAATTGGTTGCATTAATTTTATCTGAAAAATCGTGCATTTAGACGTTTCAAATGCTTTGAGCTAGGACTTGTTTTGTTTGTTTGAAAAGCTTAAGTCCTCACTCACATTTTGAAACGACTATTGCACCCTCTTTATCGGAAAAGAGTTTTGATGATCGCGTATGAGCGAGAAAAGGATTTGAATTGGTTGAGTTGTTTTTTAGGTGGATGAAAAAGTACCGAACAACGAGGCTAGCGTCTCACGATTCAAATACTAGAAACTCGCGGAACGAAAGTTCGCACAAGTCGTCTATCATCCAAAAAGTTTTCTTTATGAAAGAGTGAGGTGAAATGAGTTTCACATTGTTTAGAGGTCTTTAAGCAATCGACCTAGCGTCCGACGACTTAAAGACTTAAAGTTCAATTAGGACAAGTTTTTAAGCAACTGGTCTAGCGTCCAATGACTTATAAACTTGTATTTGATTATGAAAAGAACTTTTGAAAATGCACTCGACGTTGGATCGAGGTTTGGAATTTAATTGCGAAGGCATTCTGATACGCGTGCTGAGATGGAATGGAAGCGGGTTATGGTTAATCAAGTATGTGGACTTAATTAACCTCGTGAGGATAGGTGCTCCTATCCCCAACCATGAGACCACTGTGCATGGTGATTGGTATATAGACCAATGTTGTTTTCGGTTATGATCGATTAAAGCAACAAGGGCTTTAACCAACCTCGTAAGGATGGCCATGCCATCCTTAACCATGAGACCCTTTAAGAAATCGGCGTATGAGCCAATCAAGATGAAATCGAATTGATTTTAATTTCCGTTGTGTGCAACGTGTACATTGGTGAATAAGTACCGAATGAGTAAATAAACAGACAAAATACCAAACAATACAATCGGAAACTTAAATAATTATTAGAGATGATTTTTTCTATTTGATGAAAAATCGGCTAATAGTTTAATCGATAAGTCATCAAACAAAAGCTATCGGATCAAATAATTATTTAGTACATACATAAGAATATTTTTACGATAAAATAAATTAATTGAAAGAGAATAAGTTCAGAAATAGCCTGAATGCCGGGATTCTGGACAATGCGAAGAGAAATCCATCTGAACTTTTGACCGGTCCGAAATACTTCCATATGCACTAGTAAACTGGGTACAATGCTTCCATTCCAAAGTATTCCGACGGTTTCCAAAATAATGGCAATATTACATCACATATGTATATTATTTAATACTCATTTTACTAAAAAAAAGGGAAATTTGTTTAAGAGTAAAAATAAAAATCAAATAATAATAATAAACAGATTTTTCTTGTAAAAATAAGGTGGTGACACTTGTCACCACCAGAAACACTATTATGAAAAACAAATAACTTTAAATAAATAAAAAATAAAAATAGTTTTTATTTATTATTATTATTATTATTATTATAAAAAAAAAAAAAAAAGAAAAAAAGAAAAAAAGAAAGGAAGTAGCGAAAAAGAGGAAGCTTCACATGCGTGTTCTCTCTCGCGTTTCATCTCCTGGGTTTCTCTCAATCCTCACCGTTTCCTCTCGAACCCTCGCCGCTATCGATTCACCGGAATTCCGCGTCGCGGCTCGCTGTCTCACCGGAACTCCGTTCCTCTCTCGCCAGCGTGACCGCGATCTGTCTCTCTCGCGTTTGGCCGCGATTCGTCTCCCTCTCTCCGTCGATTGCGATCTGCTTTTCTTTCGAACCGCTTGCATGTTTTGCTTTCTGATACTTCACGCACGATTCCGGCCTGATTGAGCCCTGGAGACGTGTCGGCAATGATGGTCTGCTTCTCCGAACTTAATCCGGGTGAGACAATTCTGATTTCTTCTTCCTCTCTTCTTTCTCAATCTGTCAGAATCATTATTTCTGAAAAAAAAACTCTGAAGGCAATAGGTAGGGAAAATGATGAGTGTATGCCATGATTTTGCTGCTTTGTATGCTTGCATTTTTTGTTCTGAACTGTGTTGGTTTGTAAACTGTGTTGGTTTCTTGTTTTTTGAACTGTCTCTCTTTCCTCTTTCTCTCTTAACTGCTGGTGTTTCGATAAGAACAAATGGATGCTACCTGATTTTTTCTGGGCTTTTTAACATAGAACAGTATGCTACACTTGGTCTTTTGATTTGGTTTGATAATGGTTTCCAATGTTTTTTCTGAACTGTCTTGTTTTTTTGTGTTTTGTCAGCACTGATACTACATTTTTCTTCTGAGTTTTGGTTTTGAATTTAGGCCGATAGTCTGAGATACTAACTCTTCTGGGATTGGTTAGGAACAAATATTGCACTTTTCTTTCTTTTTCTTTGTCTGATTCTTGGTTTGGAAAGATGAATTGAACAGATATTAACTCTTGGTTTTCTTTTTGGTCCTCACTGATACTCTGTGAACTCTCTCCCTATTTTTTGGTTAGCTTTTGGTTATGTAGAACAGATATTATCACTTGACCCTTTTGTCCAATGTCCCAATTGCTTGCTTTATGGTTTACCACCATGCCCTGCTCTGTTCTGCATCATTTGGCCATGCTGTTTTCTGAGTTTTGCCATGCTTCTCTCTTCTTTTGGCTTGCATCAGTTGTTAATGACCATACTGTCATGATGCTTCTTTTCTGAATTTTCCTCACCTGTCCCTTCCTTTCTTGAATGCTGACTGTTGCTATGTTGATTGGGAACTTGCTTGCTGTTGGGGTTTAAATGAACTGATATGTATATGCTTGTTGGCTGTTGACTTGTTGTGTTATACCTGCTGCCTTGTTGCCTTTGGGATTAAAATGTCGCCTCGATTGCTTGCTGCCCGGAATTGAAATTGTTGCCTTGTAATACTTTTCCGTATGCTTGTTGCTCGGATTTTATGCTTGCTGCCCGGATTTACTGTCGCGTTCGTATGCTAATTGAAATCAAATCTGTCCGTTTCGTATGCTTGCAGCCCGAAAATGTCGCTTTATTCTCTTGCTGTCCAGAATTATATTTGTCGCTTCGTATGCTATCGGAAAACGTCGCTTTTATGCTTGCAGCCCGAAAAACGTCGCTATCGATTACTTGTTCGTGAACCGGGCTAGCCCGTGATTTGCGAGCAAGCATTCGCCGATGATTAATCTTCGATTATGAGGCCTTAACGAAAATTCTGATTCCCGCCTAACCGCCTAATGATGATGTTGACAAAAGAAACAATCTTCTGATATTTTCTGCATTTTGCTTTGTTTATGTTTTGTAACTTCTAACCCGATTTTCTTTTCTTGTTTCATGTGGCGGATTGGCAAGCTCGAAAGAAGATGGTGATGGATGAAGAATATGGATAGAGCAAGAATTGGCAAGCTTGAAAAGAAGATGGCGACGATTTGAAGACATGTTGAATAGTTCCATCATTGTTTGTAACAAATCTTTGTAACCTTTAAATTGTAAATCGAACACACTCTTCCCGAATGAATCTATATCAATTGTTTCAAAGAGATTCGCGATGGTAGAACCTGAAGTTCTCTTGTATACACAATGTGTTTTGAGATCCTATTGTTGAATAAAACCTTCCTTCTTCTTTTCTTTGTTTGAGTAATTCAAATTTGAATCCTTATGGAAACTTTTTAGAATTCTCAAGAAGTTGAAACAATCCAAACTCAATATCACAAGAAAATCCCTATCACATTATGCCTTAGATTTCTAGACACCCATTAAACTTTGAATTAAAATTCAAACAACATCCTCCACTTCTTTTGCAAACAGAATTCGACAAGCTTCCACTTGCACCCGAACTTGAGTATTTGCGCACATCATGAATTTGAAATAAGCCCAAAAAAGTATTATAGCGGAATAAATGATGAACATACAAAATCACGAATTCTAAGAAATTCAATACAATGAATCTTGGCAATTTCATTCTTGAGCTACCATAGAATCCGACGCCATATTCGCTCTAATTTCTTTGAACCAAATGAACCATCGTTTGAGATACTCTTGGTTGAAAATAAAGCATGATGAGATATTTCAGACTTTGCTTGTATAAACATATAAGTTTTCAGACGAATCACAAACTTAATGTATCAGATAATCCGCCACGAATTCTAAACGTTCTCAAGTTCAAACTTCAATTTCCAAATTTGACTCAAAACGCTAGATGAATTAAGCAAGAAAGTTATGATCGCGATTCCAACCATTGTACTACAGCTCATCTCAAACATGGGAACTTCAGTCGTATACCCGGCCACAAGGCGAGCCAACTTAGCACCAAAACATCAATAAATCCACATTTTTGAACTCATACCCTTGCAAGAAAAATCCCAGAAGACCTATGATGAGGAGGGTAAATTTTGGGGTGCGACAGTTGCCCCTATTCAATCATCTTAAACCTGATAAGTGAGAAAGATTGACAGCTTTTGAACGTTCAAGGTGGAAGAGGATTGAATACTAGAAGAACGAAAATTTACGGCGAGCGAAAAGAAAGCAGACAACAACATATCTTGACTACGAAACAAGAAAAACACTTGAAGAAAACTTACTAAGCATTGACGATGCTTTAACACAAAAGTACGGTGAGAACTAACTAGGAGATTTCGACAACAGGGGATAAGCTGTGTGGAAATGACTTTGACAACAATTTTAACGAAAATGCTATGAGAAGGAAAGCGAACTTCTCAAGCGAAAGAGAAACAATATCTTGAAAAATTTGACATGAATGAGAACTTAACAAAGTTCTACGAACTACAGACTACACAGACCTTAAGCGAAATTGAAAAATGACACGATTGAGAACTTAACAAAGAGTTCTACGAATGACATGATTGAGAACTTAACAAAGAGTTCTACGAACTAAGGACTACACAGAGACCTTACGAAATTGAAAAATGACACGGCTGAGAACTTAACAAAGAGCTCTCTGATTGACAAGACTGAGAACTTAACAAAGAGCTCTCTGATTGACAGGATTGGGAACTTAACAAAGAGTTCTCTGAATAGATGGCTTAGAACAACATCGAATTGTTGGTGCGAAGATGCGAGCCATGGCATGCTGAATGTCTTTGACCGTGTAACCTCCGAGCTACAAGCAGAACGAAATCAGTAGCGCACCCAAGAATATAATTCTCTGGGGATAAACAAAACAATATCCGACATACTGGCGTGATATAAATGTTTATGAAGTCGGTAAATCTTGTTTCGACATTTACTGATGAGAGATCTTCTGAACACGTATGGACATGTTGAACAACCGATTTGACAAGATCTTCAATTTGTATGCAGATAGCTTTACCGTTGATAGAAGAATCAGATTCAGCGCCTGTGACTGAAAACTTCTAGGGTAATGAGCTTCAATTTGCTGACATTGTATGGACAATGCGTTGCAGCAAGTGGATATGTAGATCAACATCTGAATTGGAGAAATATCTTGAGATTTGAGTAAACATCCGCGGGTGGATATTTATTTGTTGAGTAGTTGGTAACTTCTTGGGAAATCGCACGGAAGCTTGATGTAATTTTCTGAGAACGGCTCATAGGAGTATATTGTGGAAGCCACTGCCAATAGTTTTTGCTGAGGAGATTCTTGTCTGAAAGAAGTCTTTGAAAATACCAAGAATACTGTTGTAGTAATCCTTTTTGAAGGCGATTCACTTGGGGAGAGAAATAAGATCCGCTGGGGAAACTTCGTAAGAAAACCGTGTGGAAAATTCGCTGGGGATTCCCGGTTGATAAATTTTGCTGACATTAGAGTCCATCTGAAAGAGACAACTGTTTCGCTGGGGAAGGAATCTCGGTTGGAGACACCATCAGCTGTTGAGATCCATACAAGTATACAACTTGTGCTGGAGAATAGAGGATAATTCATCGTCTGAGAACTAATCCTTCAGATATTGATCCTTACGAGGATATCTACGGTTTCAGTTGAAAAACCTGCAAAACAGATAGCCGAAGCTAATGCATGAGTATGATATGCATGATATGATATGCATGATGTGATTTTTTTCTAATGCAAATGATGCATGATTTCCTGACTGTTGAGAGAAGGAAGATATCACTGGGGAATCCAATTGAACGATCTTGTTGTCATAAGAGTTCACTGGGGATGATCGATCGATTCTCTGGGGAAGAGACTTCATTGGGGAGTTGACATTATTGTCGATTGTCATCGTGAAGCATTCTCCACGCCTTTGGGAGAAGAACTAAGTTGTCATTGAGAAAAGTCTTACGCTTGCACTTGACTTCATTCTCGAAAGATCCAGTCTGGCCCAGGGTTTATGCATGAATATATTGTATTTGATATATACGAGTAAAGCGGCGTGATTGATGCATAACGATGACTTATGTAATGATTTATGAATGCATGTATGGATTATTGGATATGTACCAAATAAAATTTGACCTTGAAGGAAAAATCGTTAGGCGATAATGACTGTAAGTTAAACCAGGAGAGGCGGGAAAACATTTTAACAACGGGCAGGCGGTGAAATAGTTTTGACCACCGAGGCAGCGGTGAAGTGATTCGACCACGGCGGGCGGTGAATCGATTACGGCAGCGGTGAAATATTCGACTACGGACGAAACGGTGAAATGATAAACCACCAGGCGGGCGGTGAAAGATTCGACCACGGGCGGGCGGGTGAAATGATAAACCACCGGCGAGCGGTGAAAACACTGATCAACGGGCTGGCGAAATGAGTTTAAACACCAGGCGAGCGGTTAAGCGTACCAAACAAGGTCAGATTTTAATGGCACGAGATGAGATGCATGATTGACAATGCATGAAGATGCTTTGACTGTTTAACTGGTTAAGACCAAGAAAGGTTCTTGAAACAAGTTTTCCCATCAAAAGGAAGTTGTTAGCATGATTCCCCGCCACTCAAATTGAACACAACAGTTGTTGACACTCGAGAGGAGAAACTCTGAGCAGCTTGAAGATACAGAACGAAGTTGTCTGTATATAGCATTCATTGCCCCAATCTGTTGATTATCTGATGATATTTGCTTTGAGAGGATGCGGAACGAGCTTACGATGTCGTCTTGGGGTGGCCTGCCCCAAAATTTGTATTCCAATGCAGGATGCCCCTGATTAGCAAATCCTTTGAGAGATATCACTGTATCTCGATGTGACTGCCCCAGATTGACGGAATCTTGAAGGATGAACTTCATTGTGCTATAGAAATAGCATGAACCAAATGCTCCTTGGAAGTATTTCAACGTGCCAACGTGACTTCTTCAGATTGATCGCATTTGGATAATTGGCTATGCAGACATAGGGAAGACTTGCCCCAGGATGAGCTCTAGAGAGACTCTTATGTCTCGAAGTAATTGCCTCAGACCAACAGCATATGAGCAACTAACTTGATGGAACGAGAACTTTCTGAAGGCTTCACGCGTCGAAGTAATTGTCTCAGATTGATTGGAACTGAACAATTAGTTCTACAGAGATTGGGGTGAAATGCCCCCACTTTTATAGCCTTAGAGAGACTTCTACGTCTCGAAGTGATTTCTTCAAGTTGAATGAAACATGGGATGACAGTTGTCACAGGCTAACTGCGCTTTTGGGAAAGACCAGATCATCTGCTGATTGCTCTTTAAGGACCTGCCCCTAGATTGGCGGAAATTCGAGGAGATGAATTTCGATTTGATTGCCCCCAAATTAACAGAATCTTGAGAAGACAACTTGTGATATGCTCAAAGGAGTCCTTGGATGACCTGCCCCTTGCTACAAAGAGATGATCAATTCTTTCTTCTTTGGACAAAGTTAAATTCTTCACTGATGTTCATTATGAGAACTTCTTCAATGTCAAACAATTGTTTTACATGTAGAAGAATGTTTGTTATGACAATGTAATGCAACATTTATGCGTCTTGAAGTTTTGTATGAAAAACATGACTTTTTGCGAGTGAAACACTTTTTGGAGTGCAACACTGAAAATTTTCTTTTTGCAAGATAAGCATATGATACCAACACAGGTACTTAGCACACCTTTGCGGTCAGTGCGATATCTTCGTTACATGCTTTTGAATTAACCCATGCTTCAATTAGGACTTTTGAGGGTTGTAGTTGCAGTTCACGGGTTTTTAGAAAAAAGGATTTTTAGGCTCAAAATATTTGGTGCCCGCCCATTCTCCATGATGTCCTTCAGTCCTAAGTTCAACTATCTTGATACGAACACTCGTCTCTCGAGAGGTGTTGATGATGGTTGAGGAACCAATATAGGTTTTCTTGGACACGACAGTCGCTCTCATTTTGTCTTTTGGTATTTGACCACACGACTTGTTCTTTGTTGAGAACTCTTCTTTGAAAATGCATTTCAAGATTTTCTTTTTTTTCTTTTCCTGACTTTTGCCTGACTTTTGCCTAAGCGACTTAATAAGTTTCGACTTAGCGGGCTTTTTGTCTTTTTCTATTCATCCTTTTTTTTGAACAAGTCGTGGATCTGAGCACAACCTTTGATTTGTTAGAAGTGATGGTGACTGTCTGAGTCCTTGGGCAGATGAGGGATAATCGTTATGGTGTCGTCATCTGTTTCTGATGTGTGAGAAATTCCCAACATGGTACCATTCTCCTTTGATGCACACTGTTGATAGATGGAGGTCGACTACTGTGGTTTTGACCTTTTTCAACCTTTTGAAGGATAGCCATTGTTGTATCATTTGAAGCTTACTCTCTTGATGAGCTCTGAACGCTCGATCAGAATAGCTGAACACTACCCGCCCACAGGGTAAAAATGATGAGGGTTTTTTCTGAATAGAAAAGAAACTCCTACTTCAAGGCTCAAAGGGGTTAACGAGGGTTTATCTCCCTTATAACTCCGGTGTTTGGGGATTTGAAACAAGGCACATACATCATAAGCAGGTTCTCAAAATCACATGACTAGAGACACAGTTTTTAATCATCGTCATCCTCCCTCCAATCTTTGCCTAAGCGAAAGAATTGGTAACGTTGGTATCAAAATGCTCGCAAATCATTTAAAGAGTGATAACGAATGGATTACTTCAAGACAAACATGTTCATTGCATTAAGATAAAAACAAACAAGTTTCTACATGCGAACAAAGTTTAAACAGTTAAACAAGATACACATGAAAATGCAGTAAAGAAATAACAAGATTGTCATTGATGAGGAGACTCGGGCTCCGTCTTGACTTGTTGATTTAGATGACTTTCAGTAGTCTTGGCGTTCATTTGAGTACGGGGTTGCCATTCACAAACAGAATCCCATCTTGAATAGCCAAGTATTTCTGGTCGATCAACTGTTGAACTTTGGCTTTGTAAGGATTGCAATCCTCTGTTGAGTGGCCTACTGTACCAGCATGGTATCCACATCGCGCATTATGATCATATCGGGGCGGGAATGACTTCGGTGGCTTAATGAACTTGGGAACCACCAACGAGCTTTGAACCAGATATGGCAAAAGTTGACTGTAGGTCACTGGAATTGGATCAAGAGGAGCATTCCTTCTTTCCAAATTACTTCGAGGTTTGCGCGGATTCTGATGTTGACTTTGATATCCACGGCCTTGACCTTGTTTCTTTGCATGAGGAGTGCCCCATGGTTGCTGGTACTGTGAATTGGGATACATAGGTTGCTGACACTGAACAGCTGCTACATACGGAGGTTGACCATAAGGTACAGGAGGTGGAGCTTGCGGAGCTTCCCAAATTGCATTAGTTTCATAATCCTCCTCTTCCATTTGAGAACCTCTGAAGAATTCTTCCTCATCAGCTTGGTTACTCGAGGCATCTTGGAGTTTTCCCCTTTTGAGACCGCTCTCAATGCGTTCTCCCACCATCACCAAGTCAGAGAAACTTGAAGATGTACAACCTATCATTCTTTCGAAGTATGAATTAGGTAAGGTATTCAAAAACAAGTCAACCAACTCCCTATCAAGCATTGGTGGTTTAACTCGGGCAGCCAACTCTCTCCATCTTTGAGCATACCCCTTGAACGACTCGTTAATATTCAGAGAAAGATTCTGCAATTGGATACGAGTTGGAGCCATGGAAAGGTTGAACTCATATTGTTTCAGGAATGAGGAAGATAAGTCTTTCCAATTATGAATATCCTTTTTCTCCAATTGCGTGTACCAATCCAGAGATGCCCCACTAAGACTGTCTTGAAAACAATGGATGAGAAGCTTTTCATCATGAGCATATGCAGACATCTTGCGAACAAACATCTTCAAATGAGCCTCTGGGCAACTAACACCTTTGTACTTCTCGAAGTTTGGCATTTTGAACTTTGGTGGAATCACGACGTTTGACACTAAACAAAGGTCAGCAGCATCCAGACCAATAGTATCGTTTCCATTCAATACCCTCAATTGTTCCTTCAGATCAAGACACATTCGTCTGGCTTCAGTATCTTGAGGAGCTCTGGTGTTGACCATTGCATTCGTTCCTTGAGGATTTTGCACGTAGTTGTCAAACCTGGGCTTCTTAGCAGCCTGAGGATGCGGGGTACAACCTTCTTGAACAGTTGATTGCCTTTGGACCGCAGGGATTGCGTTAGATTGAACATTGAGCACCAATTGAGGTTGAATAGGATCATCCACATGCAGAGGAGAATCGTACATTGGATTATACCTAACAGTAAATCCTGACGTGGAGTCTGTAGCAGCATCTTGGGCACTGTCCTCCGAAGAAGTTAGCATGGCTTCCAACATTTGGTCCACCTTGTCTTTCACACCTTCTAGGTCTTCTCTTATCACAACTTGATTATGTTCCAATTGGTCCATCAGACTTGCCATGAGTGCAGGAAATCAGCTAACTGGCCAGGAACAAGAGGTGACATGAGCTTTTTGTAGTGGAGGAGAAAATGCATGCATGTTGATGAATGCAAATACATGATAATGGCAACGCATGTAAGAAATGCGATGTAATGGTAATGCAAATAAGAATGCCATATAATGGTGATGCATGTAAGAATGCAATGATGATAATGCATATAAGAATGCGATGTGATGCGATACTTATTGATGTTATGCGCAAAATCACATGTAAAGTTAAACAGACAAGGGTTTGAGAGGACGGTCGGACATGGTTTCGACGCCTACCCACAATTCCCCAAACAAGGTTGGTTCTAGTGTATTTATGCTAAATGCTTCTTGGAGACTCCGATCCCCTTTTTTTAGAAATATTATCGTCATGACGATAGTATTTTCAAAAGTATACTCCAAGAAGCGGCTCTTAAAGGGATACTCAAAAATCCTTTGAGCGGTCGGCTTGTTTTGGACATCCTAAAACTTAGAGTTATAGGCCCTTTGTCCAAGAATTATCATACCCTTTATAAATGCGATGCAATAATTCCCTTAAAAAGACCAACTCTAAGTCCTGGTCTTCACGTCGATCCAAGGAACACGGATGTCCAATGGACCTAAGCTACTCAACCACTCTAAACTTATGTTTCCTAGAAGCCTGGGTATTGGGCTTATCTATGAACCATAACCAAGCAATGCCCCAGTATCAAAATATATCAACAGGATATAAAGAAATAATAGGCAATGAATAGTAAACACACAAGCGAAGAATTAAATTAGGGTTGACTCGCTTTAAAAAGTGTCCCCAGTGAAGTCGCCAACTGAAGCAACTCGATTTTCAAAAATCTCTTAAATTCTCGAAAACGGTGAAATCGCCACCTAATTTTATTAGATTACGAAAAGAGCGGAAATATAGATAAAACCCCAAACATGCGGATAAAGGCGGTCTGAGACCAAAAAGTGGGATCGGGAGTCGGTTATGTAAGGGAAGGTATTAGCACCTTACATCCATCGTACTCGATGGGACCCATTTAATTCTGGCGTTTGTGTGTGTGTTTACTAAGTTATGGATGCGAAGAAAGCGAAATTTGTTTCTTATTATTTTGAGTTTGTACGGTTTGAGAACCGTGTGCCTACATATTCCCTCGTGCAATGGGAAAGTCAAAACTACGTAGTTCCTCTTAAAAAGGCTTTAATTGGTTGCATTAATTTTATCGAAAAATCGATGCGTTTAGGCGTTTCAAATGCTTTGAGCTAGGACTTGTTTTGTTTGTTTGAAAAGCTTAAGTCCTCACTCACATTTGAAGCGACTATTGCACCCTCTTTATCGGAAAAGAGTTTTGATGATCGTGTGAGCGAGAAAAGGATTTGAATTGGTTGAGTTGTTTTTAGGTGGATGAAAAGTACCGAACAACGAGGCTAGCGTCTCACGATTCAAATACTAGAAACTCATGAACGAGTTCGCACAAGTCGTCTATCATCCAAAAGTTTTCTTTATGAAAGAGTGAGGTGAAATGAGGTTTCACATTGTTTAGAGGTCTTTAAGCAATCGACCTAGCGTCCAAGCGACTTAAAGACTTAAAGTTCAATTAGGACAAGTTTTTAAGCAACTGGTCTAGCGTCCAATGACTTATAAACTTGTATTTGATTATGAAAAGAACTTTTGAAAATGCACTCGACGTTGGATCGAGGTTTGGAATTTAATTGCGAAGGCATTCTGATACGCGTGCTGAGATGGAATGGAAGCGGGTTATGGTTAATCAAGTATGTGGACTTAATTAACCTCGTGAGGATAGGTGCTCCTATCTGACCATGAGACCACAGTGCATGGTGATTGGTATATAGACCAATGTTGTTTTCGGGTTATGATCGATTAAAGCAACAAGGGCTTTAACCAACCTCGTAAGGATGGCCATGCCCATCCTTAACCATGAGACCCTTTAAGAAATCGGCGTATGAGCCAATCAAGATGAAATCGAATTGATTTTAATTTCCGTTGTGTGCAACGTGTACATTGGTGAATAAGTACCGAATGAGTAAATAAACAGACAAAATACCAAACAATACAATCGGAAACTTAAATAATTATTAGAGATGATTTTTTCTATTTGATGAAAAATCGGCTAATAGTTTAATCGATAAGTCATCAAACAAAAGCTATCAGATCAAATAATTATTTAGTACATCGCAACAAGAATATTTTTTACGATAAAATAAATTAATTGAAAGAGAATAAGTTCAGAAATAGCCTGAATGCCGGGATTCTGGACAATGCGAAGAGAAATCCATCTGAACTTTTGACCGGTCCGAAATACTTCCATATGCACTAGTAAACTGGGTACAATGCTTCCATTCCAAAGTATTCCGACGGTTTCCAAAATAATGGCAATATTACATCACATATGTATATTATTTAATACTCATTTTACTAAAAAAAAGGGAAATTTGTTTAAGAGTAAAAATAAAAATCAAATAATAATAATAAACAGATTTTTCTTGTAAAAATAAGAACAAATGGATGCTACCTGATTTTTTCTGGGCTTTTTAACATAGAACAGTATGCTACACTTGGTCTTTTGATTTGGTTTGATAATGGTTTCCAATGTTTTTTCTGAACTGTCTTGTTTTTTTGTGTTTTGTCAGCACTGATACTACATTTTCTTCTGAGTTTTGGTTTTGAATTTAGAGCGATAGTCTGAGATACTAACTCTTGCTGGGATTGGTTAGGAACAAATATTGCACTTTTCTTTCTTTTTCTTTGTCTGATTCTTGGTTTGGAAAGATGAATTGAACAGATATTAACTCTTGGTTTTCTTTTTGGTCCTCACTGATACTCTGTGAACTCTCTCCCTATTTTTTGGTTAGCTTTTGGTTATGTAGAACAGATATTATCACTTGACCCTTTTGTCCAATGTCCCAATTGCTTGCTTTATGGTTTACCACCATGCCCTGCTCTGCTCTGCATCATTTGGCCATGCTGTTTTCTGAGTTTTGCCATGCTTCTCTCTTCTTTTGGCTTGCATCAGTTGTTAATGACCATACTGTCATGATGCTTCTTTTCTGAATTTTCCTCACCTGTCCCTTCCTTTCTTGAATCTTGTTGTTGCTATGTTATTGGGAACTTGCTTCTTTGTTGGGGTTTAAATGAAGATATGTATATGCTTGTTGGCTGTTGACTTGTTGTGTTATACCTGCTGCCTTGTTGCCTTTGGGATTAAAATGTCGCCTCGATTGCTTGCTGCCCGGAATTGAAATTGTTGCCTTGTAATACTTTTCCGTATGCTTGTTGCTCGGATTTTATGCTTGCTGCCCGGATTTACTGTCGCGTTCGTATGCTAATTGAAATCAAATCATCCGTTTATATGCTTGCAGCCGAAAATGTCGCTTTATTCTCTTCTGTCGAATTATATTTGTCGCTTCGTATGCTATCGGAAAACGTCGCTTTTATGCTTGCAGCCCGAAAAACGTCGCTATCGATTACTTGTTCGTGAACCGGGCTAGCCCGTGATTTGCGAGCAAGCATTCGCCGATGATTAATCTTCGATTATGAGGCCTTAACGAAAATTCGATTCCGCCTAACCGCCTAATGATGATGTTGACAAAAGAAACAATCTTCGATATTTTACGCATTTTGCTTTGTTTATGTTTTGTAACTTCTAACGATTTTCTTTTCTTGTTTCATGTGACGGAATTGGCAAGCTCGAAAAAGATGGTGATGGATGAAGAATATGGATAGAGCAAGAATTGGCAAGCTTGAAAAGAAGATGGCGATTTGAAGACATGTTGAATAGTTCCATCATTGTTTGTAACAAATCTTTGTAACCTGTAAATTGTAAATCGAACACACTCTTCCCGAATGAATCTATATCAATTGTTTCAAAGAGATTCGCGATGGTAGAACCTTGAAGTTCTCTTGTATACACAATGTGTTTTGAGATCCTATTGTTGAATAAAACCTTCCTTCTTCTTTTCTTTGTTTGAGTAATTCAAATTTCGAATCCTTATGGAAACTTTTTTTAGAATTCTCAAGAAGTTGAAACAATCCAAACTCAATATCACAAGAAAATCCCTATCACATTATGCCTTAGATTTCTAGACACCCATTAAACTTTGAATTAAAATTCAAACAACATCCTCCACTTCTTTTGCAAACAGAATTCGACAAGCTTCCACTTGCACCCGAACTTGAGTATTTGCGCACATCATGAATTTGAAATAAGCCCAAAAGAAGTATTATAGCGGAATAAATGATGAACATACAAAATCACAATTCTAAGAAATTCAATACAATGAATCTTGGCAATTTCATTCTTGAGCTACCACTTAGAATCGAGCATCATATTAAGCTCTAATTTCTTTGAACCAAATGAACCATCGTTTGAGATACTCTTGGTTGAAAATAAAGCATGATGAGATATTTCGGACTTTGCTTGTATAAACATATAAGTTTTCGGCGAATCACAAACTTAATGTATCGAGATAATCCACAATTCTAAGTTCTCAAGTTCAAACTTCAATTTCAAATTTGACTCAAAGCTAGATGAATTAAGCAAAAAGTTATGATCGCGATTCCAACCATTGTACTACAGCTCATCTCAAACATGGGAACTTGATCGTATACCCGGCCACAAAACTTAGCACCAAAACATCAATAAATCCATTTTTTGAACTACCCTTGCAAGAAAAATCCCGAAGACCTATGATGAGGAGGGTAAATTTTGGGGTGCGACAAATATGTATTCACAAGAGTTTATGAAGGAAATATAAACAATGCATGATGTTTATTTACAAAAGTTTATGAAAGAAAATATAAACAAGTGTATAAGCGAGCGTTTAAAGCAGCGTAACGATTATTTACAAGTTTGAATTGTGTACAAGGAAGTATTGTTGGATTTATGTACAGGATTGGTTACATAGGATGGTTGGTTACAGGAATAATGCTCCTTTCAATACCAATGGTATTCAGTGTATACACAAGTGAAATGAAAACAAGCGATCGAAGTTTGTCTGTACTTGAGTATTTAAAAAGTATATGTATTATGTACACGTAAAAATTCGTATGTATATGAAAAAGAATTTGATATGTACAAAGAAATAATTATGTACATAAAAGAATGTTGGGAGTTACACCGTGAGGGAGGCCCATGATCGGTTAAGAAAAGGAAAAGCAATTCGGTTTTATCGTTTAAATCGGATCGATCATGGAAAAAGATGTAAGTTTGATGAAAAGTTTTGAAGAATGTTATTTGAAAATGGTTTTGAAATGTGAAGTTCATTTATAAGAAGTTTTGAAAAGAATCGGGCTTCGAAAGTGTGAAAAATTCACCTTTTAAAGGTGTTTTGAAAAGTACTCAAAAGTACCGTTTTCGACTCGATCAAAATATAATCGGATGAAAGTTTTTTCTGAAAATTTTTGCACTATCATAAAATAGATACATTAATTGACAAGTGTACAAAAAATCTCCTCAAAATGAGGAGTTTTGGTTGGGTTTTGAAAAAGTCAAAGTTTGTAAAAAAACATGAATGAAAAATTAAAAAAGTTTGGCAAAAAGGTCCCAAGGCTACTCGAACCCGGGACCTATAGGCAAGGCATGGCATGAGAGTCTTAAGAGTGAGCTGGCAACCGCTGGGGCGGCAATACATCCGTGTATTGTGATTAAACCAACTAAATATATTTTAAACTGAATATTTGAATTTGAAAAAACGCGCGTAGCCTTGTTCTTCTTCCCCTATCCTTCATCAGCCATGGATTTCTTGTTTCTCAATGAAAATACATGATGTAAACATCAAACTTGACCGAAATTTAACAAGGAATACGATAGCAGTGGTTAATTTCATTTATTTTTGGTTTAACATGATTGATTTTCGGAAAATGTGAAGAACCCTAAAGCGAAAATCTTAATTGAAATCGTGTATGGTGAGTGATTTTATCAATTGATTGAGGGTTAATGATCGTGGATAGTGCAGAAACAAGATGGCCAAGAGTTTTTTTGATTTGAATCAAAGAATCATGGAATTCGAAGTTGGTGTTCTTACATTGAAGTGGAATCGAATTACGTGTTGGAGTGTTTCAGTTGTGATTTTGTGATTGCTTGAGCACCGGGACCTTGTGGAAGGTGTAAGGATGGTGCCTCTTCAAATCAGCTTGAATCGTTACGACTAAGTCAACTGCATAAGCTCAAAGGAAACTTGATTACGGGTTAGAGCATTACGGATCAAGAATGATGGTGCATCATCCATATGAAGTATGGTGATGATGTTGGAGTCAAAAAATCTCAACACTCGAGCCAATGATCAAATTGAAAGCATAGGCGGTTTGGCAAGTTTTGAAGTATGAAATGCAAATCTGGTTTTACTTGTTTTGGATTGATTTTAAGTTACAAACAAGTTCTATCTTGATATTAAGACATGTTAGACACCAAATATTTCATGTTTCTTCACAAGTGTTCAAAATGCAAGTTTCCTTAATTTACACTATGTTTCTTGAAATTTAAGAAAGTAGAGAAAGCATGTACTTGCATGGCTTTGGTGTTGTTTGAAATTGCAAACAAGACCTCTATTTATAGGTCACAAATTCTGAATGGTAAGTACAAAAGATTGGCTTTGGTATTTTCAACTTGCCTTAAAGGCAGGAAGTCTTTTGCATTAAATGCAAAGGAAGCTTCCTTTTTTAACCATGGTTAATTTCCAACTTGATCTTATCCATAATAATTACATCCAACTGATTTTATCAGATCTAGCTTTTCTTTGCAAGGTGTCATGTGTTCTAGAAGAAGAAAATGCAAAATGACTTATAAATTTGAAGGTTTGTACTTGGAAATTATGGATTTTGAAGCTCTAAGTTTCAAATTCAAAAGTATAGCTAGACTCCATGGATTTGAGTTCTTGGACATTTTGGAAATCTTGTTTCAAGGGCTACAACTTTCATGTTTTGAGTTTTCCCAATTCAAAGTGGAACTATGTGAAAAAATGCCATGAAGTTTGGAAAAAGTACAAAATTTTAACACTTGAAATTTTTTCTAAGTGTTAGAAATTTTGACTTTTATTGACTTTCAAATTTCTTGATTTTTATAATCATGATGGATCATTTGAAGTATTTTGATGATTGAAAAAGTTTTGTCTTGAAAAAGTTGACCAAAAGTCAAAGTTTGACTTTTCTGTGAAGATGAAATTTCATCAGATGATCCAGAAATTGACTGAGGAAGTATGTGAACTTCTGTGATGTTTTGAATCCAGAAATTAGGTCAACACTTTGTATTTAAGATATGATGATCAATCTCTACTCAAAAAGGTCATTCATTGATCAGAAAATCAGAGATTGCTCATGCTCGATGAAAACCCTAATTGGTCGATCCTTGATAGGTCAAGAGAAATTTTTTGATATCTGAAGATCAGAGGTTGATGATTTGATCAAGATAGATCAAATGAAGTGAGTAAGACCCAAACCCTAATTGCTTGCCTCTTGAATCAGATGAAAATTTGATGAAACCCTAATTTTGACCTGTGAAATCCACACCCGATTAATTACATTACGAGCTTAATGGTGCAATGATGCGAGATGTAAGGTGGTATATTAGGTCAAAAATTGGGGTATTGGTGGCGTTGTTATCTGAAGTCTGTGGCGGTGCATGGTGGATTGCTTGGCGGGAATGTTGCAATTTGAACTTTTATTTGCTTTTGGTTGAGAGAGAATGTTGAAGTGAGTTGTGGTCAAGCTTAGACAAAATGATTCCCCCCTTACATTTGTAAAGGCCAAATGTATTTATAGCTTTGGATTCATAATCAAGCCCAAATTATGATTATCCGAATAATTTTAAGTAATTAATTCAAAACTTCCAAATCCATGAGAGAATTTGAAGTCGGACTCTAAGCAATGAATGAGAGTTTGCTTGGGGAATCAAACTTTCGACATGATCGGGTGAGCAGTAGAGACATGATAAGTTTCAAGTTTCACAACTTTTAGACCGACACATATAAATTTGATTTCTTTTTGGTTTTCCACTTGAGAAACCTTGAACCAGATAACCTCATAATCAATGCTATGTATGCGGGTACATGTATGTTTATGCAATCAAATTATAAGGGAAATCGAAAAAGGAGGGTAGATTTTGGGATACAATAGCGCCCATATTCAATCATCCTCTAACTTGGGAGCAAGATTGGCGTCGCCTTTCAAGCGACAAGGTATGAGGTGATTGAATACTAAAACGGACCCAAAAATTTACACTCTGAATCCCAAAAGCTGCATCAAGAGATAGGTGTGGACATTCCAAGATTCCAATGAACCTTCTTTGGAGAAAAGGGTATGTTGCGCTAGAGCTTACCCTAGCACAAAATAAATATTGAATTTTGTAAGGCGGTACCAATGTAAACGACCTAACAAGAATCGGCCTCTACAATTCAATCCGCAATGTCGGGAGAGCGGACACGTGGCGGAGTAAAGACTTGATACAGACTAGACTAGCACATTACGCGAGAGATGACGGGTTAGTGATGCAAAGGCTAGAAAGCACCGAGTAGACTTTACGAAGGAGAAACAAGCGGATCCTTGTTCTCAAAGAAGATCCACATGTCGGGGAGGCGACACGTTAGCGAAGCAAAGACTTGATACACTAACTAGACTACCACATTATGCTAGGGAATGACCGGACGAGGTAGTGATGCAAGGCTAGGGATCCTTGTTCGGAAGAAGGCACAAGAGTAGGACCTTCCTAAAAATCGTTGCACAGGGGATGTCTTGGCGGCTTCAACAAAGGCGAGGCGGTGATGACCAGGCTCCCACAATCTGAGCAACACATCATGCGTAAGGAGAGAGCAATACTCAAACCTTGACTAAATTGGTAGCAAATTAACTCTTGTGCGAAAAGCGAAAGCACTTGCTTTCAATGTTGAGCGTGTTGCACGGGGTGGCGGCGACTTCAACACCAAAACGTGTTGCACCGGAGGCGGCTTCAACACCAAAGGGCGTGTTACACGAGAAGTGGCGGTTCAACACCAAAAGGCGTGTTGCATCGGAGAAGGCGGCGGTTCAACACCAAAGAAAATGCCCCACACGAAACAATCCTTCTTTGGGATTTTAAAGAGATCTTAGGAACACCACAGGAATAGAGAATTCATTGTTCTCGACATAATTCTATGAAAATGCATCAATTTTCTAAGAAATAATGCAGATGCAGTGATGCATGTTCTCAAAAAGGTGAACAGTGAACGGCGACCAAAGGTCACGAATTATCAACTTCAATCGAATAATCCAGGGGAAATGGCATTGGCGGTCAACCAGGATACGACCAGGCGATAAATCAAAACAAGACCCTTTGAAGAAATCGAGATCTGCCATATAAACCTGTTGAAGAGATGATATCGCGGGAAACTGTCATGCTGGGCAATGATCCGTCGGGGAATAAGAGGGACACTTACGGAAGAGCTCCGCTACCATCATGACTCGGTTGGGGAATGAAAGCGATGTGCCGACTTACTAGGGATGCGGGAGAGACATGCTCCAACTCAAGCGGGATATTGGGAAATGTGAACCCTCAGGAAAATCATCCGTGGACAATATCGTCCCATTGGAAACAAGCACAGTCGATAATTGGATAACGCCTCCAGGGGGATAGCGGGGATGCAACACACTTGCGGCTTTAATGAACACCCAGGGAATTTCAAGAGCGGACATCGTCGACCCGTATTAGGGATTGTGTCATGCTCTGCAATAATGATTCTGATAACAAAATATCTTTGGGAAATTCACCGAATATATCATGCTGATGACAGACACTGCAACTGACTCTTTGTAGAAAGAAGTTTCACTCGAGGTTTTCTCGTCCATGCTCACTAAAAATGAGATACTGAATTTCATTGGGGATGATGTGAGGGAACCAAGCTATAAGATACATGACAATGGAAAATCCATAAGAGGGAGAATCGTCGGACAAAGACGAACTCGGGAGAAAGGACACCCGTGCGAGGATGAACTTGCAAGAAAAAAATGAAGAGGGCGTCGGGAGAAGCGAACTCACATAAGAAGAACAAGACAAATATATGAAGGCAATTGATAAGAAAGAGGACATCGGTGTGGCGCTCGCGAGAAAGAACATCTGCGTGAAGATGAACTTGCAAAGGAAGAGAGCGTCTGGCGTGAGCGCACTCGTGAGGAAAGAACATCTATGTGAAGATGAACTTGCAAGGGAAGAGCGTCTGGCGTAGATGCACTCATGAGGAAAGAACATCGTGTGAAGATGAACTTGCAAAGGGAAGGCGTCTAGCGAAGGCGAACTCCGACAAAGAAAATATATATGCGGATGAACTACTTAGCGGAGAAAAGAGCGTCTAGTGAAGGCGAACTCCGACAAAGGTTGCCAAGAAAATGGCACCGGAGAAAGTGTCTGCAAGAACTATAATATCCCTCAAAGGCGGGATATAATTCTTCAAGAATGTCAAACATTTGGATTACCACACACCAAGTATGGATACCCAAATGTTTGGAAAATAATGCAAACACGGGTAAGATAGCAAGCGATTTTGCACAAGCGAAGGCGTGCAACTCACTGCGATAAAGACAACGGTCAAAGCTTGAATCAAGAAGAACAAATCGACGACAAACTTGAAAGACCAAATCGGAGACCATTTACGTCTAGAAACAAACTCAGCGGGGAGGCACCTACATTGAAGAATATTCTTCAAGATATAGAATTTCAATCAAATGAACAATCGGGCATCATAAACTGTCACCCATCGCCAACCTCGAACCCGGTGAAACATAGATAATCAACATGCCCTGTATCTCTGAAGAGATTGGTCAACCTTGACAAGGTGATAAGTGCCAAAATGTAGTTATTTTGTATATACATTTTGTGGTACTTATCCGTTCTTTGTTGATATTTAGTTGAATAATCCGCTTTTGGTATAAATGTGTACATAATAGAATAATTGAGTTTTTGTGTAAATATTGTATCATTTGATAGTTTTCATCACTTTTATAGGTATTCATTCATAATTGGAGCATTGAGTAATAAAGTGTCGAAGAAGCTTGACTTGAAACAATTTGAGCAACTCATCAACGAATAAAGTTCAAAATCAACAAAATAAAAATCATCAATTTGATTGATATTTTTTGATGGTTAGATAGTAAATTTAATAAGCTTTCCAACGCTTCAAACCGGGCGCAATTCCGAGTTACGGTTCTCAAGATATGGCAAAAACAAGATCTTTGCGGACCGCTTAAGCCGAATACAGCGCGCCTCTGATATCAGAATTCTTTAAAAGGGGCTAAAAACACATTTTTAGGTTATGGGTTGGGTATTTTTGATTCCAACACCATCAACATCATTTCTTTGGTAGATTAGCTTAGAAAACAACATTAGGGCTTGCTCATGGATGATTGGAGGTGGATTGCTCTTCGATTGGCTTTGACAACCAGTGTAGATTTGTGGTTTATGTCTTCTCCTCTTTGTGTATTTCTCTTTTGTTGGGTTCGTATGTATTTCTACTCATAACTCCTGTATATTTATCGCCTTTGGCTTGTATAAAGTTTGCTTTACGAATTTGTGTCGGTGATTATCTTGGGTTTTTACTCTATGTTAGGGATTTGAGCTTTACTAGAGATAGATTGCTTAGATTCTTATCTAGGATAGTTATCATTAGTTTGAATACTAGAAATGGGTTTAGATCTAACATTCACTATAGAGTGTCTGAACTTAATGCCTGCGTTGGTGAAGTATGCTAGAGATGGTTATGGAGGTGGCGGTTGACTTAGTGTTGTTGAGATAGGCCAAACATGGCTATTGAGATGATTCGGAGGATTCTCAATTTGGGTTAGAAATAGCCAAGGTTGTGAGAGGTATGTGATGACACGGACGAGTATCGTGGCCGAGTATGATATGGGTGGTAGATTTAAGTGCATGACGGGTAGTTTACATTCGATCCGGACAAGCTGTCTATCCTTTATACTTTTTGTTCATTTACTTTGTTGAACGACGAATCAATAACCAATCTCTGTGGACACGATACGATATAACCTAACCGATATATATCACCCGGTAAAAATAATACCAACTTTTTGCTTGCCGCTCTACATGACAACAAAATGGCGCCGTTCTTGGGGATTGGTTTTATTGTTTCTGTATTGCGATAATTCCATTGTTTTTGAGTTTTGTAATTATTGTATATGTTGTATAGACTTTGTATATGAATTTGTATATGTAACTTGTACATGTTGTGTTAACTTTCCATACTTGTACATATGTGTGTTTTTCCTTGTTTTCGAGTATTGTTGTAAATTGTCTCGTATTAAGTAACGTTTATTGTGTGGTTTTAGGACACTTTCTTTAGGTTTGCGGTGTGGCAATACCATGGCATGGAGAGGAGGTTACTAGTGCTCGCACAATAAAGGCGTCGAGCTTCTGACGTAAAACAAGCATGTTTGTTTATGTTGTTTATGTGTGTGGTAACTTTTGTTTTGACAAGTTGAAATAGGACTTGCTCTTAATTTCAAATTTTCACTTTTCAACTTGTTAATTCCTTTTCACCAATTGTGTGTATTGTTATTTGCTTTTGTTTTGTTATGCCAATTTGTTATTTTCCACAAGTTTGTAGTGGTTTAGCTTGTGGAAGTGTCTATGTATTGTAAATATTGTTTAGATGTGTAAATGATTGTATAGGTGTGTAAGTAGAGCTTGCATAGCGATTACTGTTGTTGTCATTTTACGCAGGCGGTGTGGCGGCTTAGCCTTCTGCTATCTTGAGGCGATAATTCTTTTAAAATTTCACTTGGTTTTCCTTTTCCCACTTTCACCAAGGCTTTTGTATTGAATAAAATTAGTATTGTTTTATAATTCTTTTGTTGTTGTTTGGACTCAAATTTTGGTTCGGTAACTTGAAGACTTTTGAGGTGATTTTCGAGTTTGATCATTTCAACTTGCGGATGTATGGTAATGATAGTTTTCAAAGTTGGTACATGTTAGGTACTCATTCTTAGCGGCGCCTGCGATATCGAAATTCTTTAAAGGGGCTAAAAACACATTTTAGGTTATGGGTTGGTTATTTTTGAGTCCCAACACCATCAACATCATTTCTTTGGTAGATTAGCTTAGAAAACAACATTAGGGCTTGCTCATGGATGATTGAAGGTGGATTGCTCTTCGATTGACTTTGACAACCAGTGTAGATTTGTGGTTTATCTCTTCTCCTCTTTGTGTATTTCTCTTTTTTTGGGTTCGTATGTATTTCTACTCATAACTCCTGTATATTTATCGCCTTTGGCTTGTATAAAGTTTGCTTTACGAATTTGTGTCGGTGATTATCTTGGGTTTTTACTCTATGTTAGGGATTTGAGCTTTAATAGAGATAGATTGCTTAGATTCTTACCTAGGATAGTTATCATTAGTTTGAATACTAGAAATGGGTTTAGATCTAACATTCACTATAGAGTATCTGAACTTAATGCCTCTGCGTTGGTGAAGTATTCTAGAGATGGTTATGGAGGTGGCGATTGACTTACATGTTGTTGAGATAGGCCAAACATGGCTATTGAGATGATTCGGGAGGATTCTCAATTTGGGTTAGAAATAGCCAAGGTTGTGAGAGGTATGTGATGACACGGACGAGTATCGTAGGCCGAGTATGACATGGGTGGTAGATTTAAGTGCATGTGGGTAGTTTACATTCGTTCCGGACAAGCTGTTTATCCTTTATACTTTTTGTTCAGTTACTTTTTGTCTTTTATTTTCATTTCTTTTAATCTCAAACTCATTAACGGTAGAATTGTCGAACGACGAATCAATAACCAATCTCTATGGACACGATCGATATAACCTAACGGTACATATCACGGTAAAAATAATACCAACTCTTTGCTTGCCGCTCTACATGACAACACAAGGTGCCCAGATTTCAATGAACTTTGAAGTGTATAATCCCTCGAATGCCCAGTTAAGATGATTCTTTGAAAGGCCATTCAGCGAGTCTCGATATAACCTTGGGAAAATCAAGGTATTCATCGATGCTCATTATGCAAGCTTACTTGATGTTTGAGCACTGTTCATATGTAAATCAATGCCCGTCTTGAAACAAAAGCCTTTTGAAAAGATGTCGACACATCGCATTTTACGTGCAAAAGATAACAAAAGATTGAGTAATACCAACTCAAAGGTGTTAGCAAGCCTCTAGAGTCGGGATACGAATTCTCGGCACAACTTAGCTTTCAAATTAACCACCTTGATTAGGACTTTTAAGGGTTGTAGCTTGGCACAGTTCACGGATTTTAGAAAGAAAGATTTTTAGGCTCAAAATATTTGGTGCCCACCCCTTCATGATATTCTCGAACCTAAGTTCAATTAACTTGATGCAAGCAATCATCTCTCAGAGGAAATAGGAAATTGATGGTTGAGAAAACAACGCAGTTTCTTGGTCGTACAACTTTGACTTTGTTAAGGACGAGGTTTCTTGGACACGACGACCACTCACCCCTTTTGCTTTAGCGTCGATCCACAGTCTATTCTTCGAGGATGTTATTTGATTATCCTGCGCCTTTATGGCCTGCCAATTTACTTTTTAAACATTTGCCCTTTTATTTTGCCTAAGCGACTTATTTCCAAGTTCGACTTAGCGGGCTTTTCATCATTTTTAGTTTTTTTTTTGCTGAACCAGTCGTTGATCTCTACACCATCTTGATTTTGCTAGAGGTGATTGTGGCGATCTAAGTCCTTCATATAAGGAGTACCCGTTGGGGTATTGTCTTCCTTTGATGCGTTGTTGTGATTGAAACACGTGTTATAGTTTCTCAACCTTTGAAGGATAACCATTGTTGTATCCTTTGATATATACTCTTGATGAGTTTTGAGTGCTCAATCAGTTATGAACACTACCACGCGGGTTAAAAATGAGGTTTTTGAGCAGGAAAAAAACTCTACTTCAAGGCTCAAAAGGGTTGGCGAGGTCTAACTCCCTTATATCTCGGTGTTTGGGGATTTGAAACAAGGCTGTACATCATCGTGGGGTTTTTATTAAAGCAATACCATTTGAGATTCTTGGTATATTCTCGTCATCCTCCTCGGAGGTTTTGCTTTATTAACAAGTTGAATATCAAAAGCATTTGAAACAATTAAGAGTGCATACAAATGGATTAGTTCAAGACAAACATATTCAATGCATTATGATTAACATTCGGAAGATGAAATTTTTTGCTTACAAGCATGTACTAAACAAACAAGAAAGATTACAAATGAGAATGAAAATGAATCTTGAAATTGCCATTGAGGAAACTTGACTTGTTGCCTTTGATGATACACTTTGAAGTCTCGACATTATTGAGCTAGCGGAGAACCGGGCATGACCATCTAGCGTGGCGATAGCTTTTGCCTCAATCAAATCTGTACCTTACACTTGAATTCATAGCAATCTTCAATGTTGTGCCCATGCCGAATGGAATGTGCAAGCGGCATTAACATCATAGCTACTCGGACGCTTGTCGGGGAGGTAGAGCAACATGGCCTTTGGAACTACCAATTTGAGCTCAAGCAATTGCGTCAACGTCTCGACATAAGACATTGGGATGACGTCGAATCTTCCAGGAGCACGGTTTTCCTGCTGCTTTTGATTCTATTGGTGCGGAGCTTGATGAACCTGCGGCTGAAGTCGTTGATTAACCCGCTTCGAAGCATGAGTTTTCTTTTGGCGGTGGAGCGAGTTGACTTGTATGCTCGTACATGGGGAGTAAATAGGATGGTCCCTTTGTCAAGCAAATCCGAACCTCGTCTTTCAACACCACGGTCTTAGTATCATGACGGGGTGCCCCAGAATGGAAATCACACCCGGCCATCACATCGTACTCGAATAGAAACCCTTCAGGCATGGAAAGAGTTTGAGTTCAACCAACCGACACTTAAGCAATTGAGGAATGGCGGCATATGGCATCGAATAGGATCGAATTTCCTTCGAGAATGTGACGACCACAGTTGGAGAGCTTTACCTTAGCTCTCTGTGGAACATAGGTTGGATATGAGCGAGGAGACCCGGCAGCAGTGGTAGAGGAGGTGCATACCCAACTTCAAGGCTCGAAGAATTCCCAGTATAAGGAGGAAAAGTGACTCTGTGGCTGTAGAAAAAGTGGGATCATCTCCCTTTCTCAACACGGTCCCTAAGACTTCCATCACCAAACTCGGTGAGTCTTCAAGCTGTTGGTTTTCTTCTTTCAAGTCTTGCATGTCCAGCATAAGAAATCCCATTTGTTCCTTCATTTCATCCGGTTCCTCGTGAAGTTGTTCCATTACTTGCTTTCAATCGTAGAGTGGCGAAGGAAAAATTCACAATTACGAAAAGAAAATACCGAGTGCAGTGAGAGAAATCCCCATGTTTCAAGTACACTTATGAATGCATGAAATGAATGAATATGCATCTTTGGTATGTACATATGTATTTTCTAACGTTTCTTTTTGGAAAAAGAATAAACATGCTAAGATGCTAGTACATTATGCATTGATCATGGGTTTACTATACATGAACAACTGGTCATGTTGTCTTGTTTCTTGCTCGATTGAAGAAAACAAAAATCCGGATAGAGTAGCGGCTAGAAAATACCGCTGGATAGGATCATAGCCCTTTGTCGGAAAATACGGGTCACCAATAGAAAATACCAAGTCACCGGTACCTATAGTAATGATATCCATGACTCATAGGGTGATTCTTGACACAGGGTCCTAATGATAAGCAGTCGATGATCCTTTATCAGTACTTATTGTGCTATGGTGTGGGGCAAAAGCACCGTCAATCGAATCTCATCTGAGTTCAGTACTTCATGCCTCCTCACACGCACCACGTGTTGCGGGATTCGACATGAACATTCATCTAGCCTATATATGTCACTGGCCGGGGTAGTGGGCCTTTTACCTCAAGTAACACCCACCCAAATAAAGAGATCAACCAGTACAACAACAGTCCAGATACAGAATATATGAAAGCAGTAAATATGCCACATAGAATGCAATGCAAAGCATACAAAGGATGATGCGATAAAGCGTGTAAATAGACACCCAATAGGCATGAGAAATAAAGCTAGGATCAAGTCCTAGAGCGGACCAGCAATAGTTTAACTATCCCGATTAGTTTTGAAATCACCTAGTGAACTTAGGTGATAGGGGTATATCAATGGAGTCGCCATCGAGCGTCTTTTATCTCCACGAGAGAAAACATCGAGTAAACACGAAGGAGAAATCGCGGTCCTATGACCGAGATCAAGATAATCTAGGTAAGGGAGTTAGTTACGGAAGGTTGGCACCTGTAGTACTCTCGGTATCCACTTTCTATATCTAGCTAAAGGGTGTGTTATATCTATCTATGCTTAATCGCTATAATGCATGCAAAAGAAAAGAGCAAATAAATAAACCACGGGAAAAGAAGGAAGTATTTACAAAGTTTGCTCGATCGAGCCCCGTGACAAGATGCCTATGTATTCCAGCGTGCAATGGGAAAGTCGAACACCGTAGTTCGGCTCACTTGTTTTGGTGGGTTTGTGTTTTTTGTGAAAGGTTTTAAACACAAATGCAAAAAGCGCATGACAAAAGTTTGTGTTGGTTGGTTGCTTTTACCTTGAGAAAGAGTTTAAACCATTATTAAGTGTTTTGTTTTGGAGGAAAGGAAAAGCAAAGTTTTAGTTTTATTCATGCAAGGATGCAAAAGAAACTAGAAAAACAAGGGTTGGACCTATGGTTGAGGATGAGGAATCTCTACCTATGTTAACATGCAAGGATGTGGATCCTAATGTCTAGGCTAAAGAATCTATCCTAACCGAGCGAACCTGAAAGAAACAAACAAACACAATCCACAAGTAGAATTGCCCTAGACGGGTCTTTAAATAAACCAGAGGGGTTCCTGAACATGCTCCAACTACGGAAGCCCCATCATACATCTCTATTCCTGCTTCTCATGGCAAAATAAAGATGTAAAGCCCTACTTCTCATGATAACTAGGAAAGCTGTAAGAGAATGCGATAAATGGTGTAGAAACTACCGAACGAATATAGAATCCGAAGAGCACTGCGAGCTAGAAAATACTTCGGAAAACTTCAAATACTACAGCCACGCAATAGGAATAAACCGGTGAGAATAACTCGAGGTACCAAAAGGAAATGGAATGTGTGTTCGTGCGCATCCGAAGCAACAACGTCTGTAAGAAGGGAGTTAGACCCAAAAAACAAGTAGAGGAATGCACACGTGGGTGTACAAACACAAAACACCTACAAAAAGGGAGTTGGACCCAAAAATCAAACAAAGGAATGTATATGTGAATATACACATGAAAACACAAGAAGGAGTTGGACCCAAAAAAAAAAAGGAATGTATGCGTGGCTATACAAACATAGGAAACACAAAAGGAGTTAGACTCAAAGAACAAGTGAAGGAATGTATACATGGGTATACAAACATGAAACAACCAAAGAAATGTGTCATATATGCTTACAACACAAGCCCACATCAAGCATGTCAAACAATGTCTAAGAATGTTAGAACACACTATTTGCACTTAGAGTTAGGAAATAGCGGAAAGAACCGATCAGACCGCTAAGCTGCTATACCGCTAACGCGACCTAAGCGAGACGCTTAGCGTGCCACTGGACGCTAAGGGCAACTGCAGAGAAAAGTCGGTGAGTTTTGCGCTTAGCGCTTGAGTGTAAGCGGGTTTGTAACCTCTGAAATGTTTTTGATCCGGATCACTGTTCATGAAGCTCTCATGCTAAAAGTTGATCCATACAGTTAAACCATTATTCCAATGCTCATGTATGCGATGTTATGCATGGACACGTATAGGAATGCAAGTTGACGCAACGGTTTCAATGCTCATATGCACAATGCTAGGCATGAACATGTGCGGAATGCAAGTGATAAGACAAATAGCTCCAATGCTCCTGAATGACGGTCAAGGCATGAACATGCGTGGAATGCTAATGGTGGAACAATAGTTCCGATGCTCATGTGCGAGGCTATGCATGAACTTATACGGAATGCAAGTGATGAATCACTAGTTCCCGTGCTCATGTATGCAATGTTATGCATGAACATGCGAAATACAAGCGATGAATCAATAGTTCCAATGCTCATGTATGCAATGTTATGCATGAACATGTCAATAAATCAACAATCCTAATGTTCTCACATGTGGTTATGTATGAGCATGTTAGGGTGTCATGTGAAGTCGGAATTCCCATGCTCATGTGCAATGCTAGGTATGAACATGTATGGAATGCAAGTGATTAACCATTCTAATGTGTGTACGATGAAGGCCAATGCATGGACATGATTACGATTCAAGTTGTGTCGACAACCTAATGTTCCTCATGCAAAGTATTGATGCAAGCAAGGCATGCCATGAAGAAATAAGGAATGATCATGTCAAATCCTAATTGCACATTAACACAAACACTTGGAATGCGTATGCATGAACTATGTACAATACGATGTACCTAGTGATCAAAATGCTTTGGAAGCTACATGCGACACACTACAAATGCAAGCTATACTTTAACTCATCATGTGTCAATGCAATTCAATCAAACTAAATGTCTTCCAATGCATGAGCATGTGTTAGATGATGCAAGATGCATGAGTTTGTTGCTAGAACACAAAGAGAATGCAAATGCATTTATGCTATGTATGAAAATCTTCACACCGACACCAATAACGTTGCAAAATCCAATTCAAAACAAAGATTTAAGCATGAAGGTTCAAGAATCGGAATCTACATGGAATTTGCAAGTAATGACAGTGTTCAATTTCAAGAAAAGCTAAAAGTCAGTAATAGCTTAAAATAATTGCTTAATTGACCTAAACACTTACCTGAACTTGAAGTTTGAATCAAAATGAAGAGGAATTCCTTGTGTTCTTCAAAGAAAATACCAAATTAGCTCAGTTGATAATAATCCTTGCAATCAACCTTGAACTCTTGAAGAAATTCAAAGTCTTCAATGGAGGATTGGGAAGATGAAGGAGATTGCTTAATTCTTGAAATTGAAGAAATCGGAGGAATTGGCTTCTTCTAGGTCGGATTCGAGCAGAAGAAGGAGGGAGGAGCAAGATCACAGTAGAGAAGGCTGCGATGAGAAGGTGAAAGTTGGAGGCACGCTTAGCGCGATGCGGTGGTGGCGATTGTTATCGGAGAGGTGGCGGCCTATGGTGGATTGCTTGGAGGGAAAGTTGCAGTTTGAACTTTTGTTTGCTTTCGGTTGAGAGAGAATGTTGAAGTGAGTTGTGGTCAAGCTTAGACAAAATGATTCCCCCCCTTACATTTGTGTAGGCCAAATGTATTTATAGCTTTGGATCCATAATCAAGCCCAAATTATGATTATCCGAATAATTTTCGTAATTAATTCAAAGCGCCAAATCCGTCGAGAATTTGAAGTGGGACTCTAAGCGAAAAGTGTCGGAATGCGATTTTGCTTGCACAAATCAAACTTTTGACACGATCGGGTGAACGACCGAGCAGGGTAAATTTTTGAAGTTTCAGCGCAACTTTTAGACCACTGACACATGGAGAATTTGATTTCCTTTTGTTTTGCCACTTGGGATACCTTGAACCAAATAACCTCATGATCAATGCTATGTATGTGACTACATGTATGTTTATGCAATCGAATTATAAGTCAGAAATACGAGAAAATGGAGCGTAGATTTTGGGGTACAACACCCTCTTCAACAGTCCGTAGCGGTCTCTACGAAGGCAAATCCGGAGGAGATAATCTCTCTCGCGCCCTACTTGCAAGCCAACTTCAAGTCTATAAATAGGGTTGTCGTACCTCATTTTACACACACACTCTCTCTTCCTCTGTCGTCCATTTTCCACCCTTTTTTCATTCATAGTTTTTTCTTAGAATGTAAAAGTAATAGTTCTCCACATCGGGGGACTATTACCAAGTTAGTTTTAGGATTTATTTATACCATTCTATTTATGTATTAGATTCAAACTGGTCTGCGTATTTCAATTCAAGTTCTCCTTGTTTCCATTTTCCGCATTCTGGGTTCTTCATTTTACCGCTATATTATTATTATCATTGTTATTCCTTTTATCGCATTATTTATTATTATTATTATTATTTTGTTTGTCAAATTTAATTGCTATAGCGTCTTTTATCGTAAGTATAATTATTTATGTGTTTTTAATTAGTGACATGTCCAGGCTAAATAGTCTTGAGTCCGGTGTATGAGGACCATTATTACCAACGGACTCGATGAAAATAATAGGTCGAATTTATGATTAGAATTGTTTTGGTTTTAATTTCCAAGTCTAACAAATAGCCTTGTCACGAGTGAAAGGTTATTTAACACGATTTTGTCACGGTGAGAAATTAATTAAGGTGAGGCCGAACCTTTGTAGGCGTGGGATCGAGCAGGAAAGTGGAATTTGGGCAACAAATCTAAATCGCGAGGCGCTTTAGATGCGTTTAGGATATTATTGACACAAAATATATTTTTAGTTCTTTGGTGACGAGAAAATCTTGGGATTAGGAAGTATGACTTTAGTTAATCTGCGAGGCGTGAGGAAGAGTCTTTAAGTTGGTATTTCCTCGGAACTAAGTTATAGTCGTAATTAGTACCGTTTTCTATTAGTCCTTCGAGGCGAAAAATCATATATCGGCCTCGTTTTAGTATTATTTCCTAAGTCCATTTATTTCGGTTTTAGTTCTTAGTTTCCCCAATCAATTATTCATTAGCCTTAAATTTACAAAGTAGCGATAGGTTACATAGGTGACGATACCACAATTGTTATCTCTCATCCGCCAAGGATTCAAGCGATCCTATCACCTCCAATCAAACAAGGGTGCAAGATCACATGATTTGTTCAAAAGAAAAGTGATAAAAATGATGACAAAATCCTCGACAAAGAACAAAAGTCGTATGATCGGACACCAAAAGCAAAAGGTGAGTGGTATGTGTCCAAAACCTCGGTGGTTCCTCAACGCATCATAAACTTCTCTCAAGATGAATGCTCGCATCAAGTTATCTGAACCTAGGATTGGAGAACATCACGGAGAATGGGAGGGCACCAAATATTTTGAGCCTAAAAATCTTTTTTTTAAGAAACCCGTGAACCAGACCACGTTACAACCCTTGAAAGTCCTAATTGAAGCATGGGTTAACTCGAAAGCAAAATTGTTACAAGAATACGGTAACCTGACTCCTAGGAGGCTTGCTAAACATTTGAGTTGGTATCACTCAATCTCTTACAAAAAAATTCAATGTTTCAATATCTTTTCAATAAAAGTTTCTTTAACTTCAAGACAAACATGAACTTTGCATTAGAATTATCATTTGTGGAATAAAACATTCTTTGCATATAGATAAGTGCTTAAACATCAAGTGAGCTTGCATATTGAGCATCGACGAATAATTTGTTTGTCTGAAGGATATATTGCTTCAAGTATCGATTGAGCACAAAGCGGTTCAAGTCAAGTAAGGTTGTGAGTAGGCTACTTTCAAGATGTGAGTTAATCACCACAGTAGGTGATATCTTCAAAGTCTGTCAATGGGGCATTTATGTGAGATTGGAGAATCTCTCAAAGTGATGAGTAACCGGGGCATTCACCGAGCAAGGTTGAAATCTTCTTTACCTTTGGTTAGTTAGGGCAAT
This sequence comes from Vicia sativa, assembly GCA_021764765.1. Taxonomy (NCBI): domain Eukaryota; kingdom Viridiplantae; phylum Streptophyta; class Magnoliopsida; order Fabales; family Fabaceae; genus Vicia; species Vicia sativa. The sequence continues at coordinate 209,359,175 of CM038796.1, forward strand.
GTTTCCAAGTCTACAATATTGGGGCATTATCTTGATGGTACGGATATCGGGAAGCTTTTGAGGCTAATTTCTTCAAAGTCCCTGAGACCGGGGCAAATCATTATGCGGGGCATTCCTCCACCTCATAATTAATCGAATTCAGTCGGTAAAGCCAAACAAGTTGAGTTTGAATGGCATGTCGGGAAGTCGGGATCGTTATCCTCGGCTCATCGAGATAGTGTTGGATTTTCTCCATCGAAGAAGTTAAGGTCGATATCTCGATTCAAGTCGAGTTGTCACCCTCATCGAGAGATCAAGGTTTAATTCATGGTTATTGGCTTCCTTCAACAAAAGTCGGAAGGCGGGATTCTATCCATTGAGTTCAACGGATGTCTTTGCTTGACACATTGCACATAGTAATCATCATTGCGATGTTTCACGTTTTGCACATTTGTTATGCAAAGATTTTAAATAAAGCGTTACGCTTGAGCTTAAATCTCCAACAAAACTTCTTTTTCTCCACAAGGATATCCATGGCATATGCGCCTTTGGATGTTATCGATCCTTCCCGGCGAATGCAGGTGCGGGTCGTTGGTTCTTCTTATGCATCGTAATCCAGGGCTATCGAAATCATGTGACAAGATCATCGTCCCGGATGATGTCGATCTCTTACCTCCGTGATGCTAATCATTGAAGATGATACTTCTATTCCACAATCCCCTATCGGGGTCGGACTATCATCTCTTTGATGAAGACGGATGATTGTATTCAATTCATGAAGGGTTGATGTTCCTCGGCGGCTCATGATTGCTTTTAGTCTGGGTGAATCATTAAAACATGCATCATTACATTGCATAGCATCCAAAAAGCAGCGTAGCATTTCCATTGATATGGAGCATTACGCTAAAAATAATAATCTCAAACATGCATCATTGCATTGTATAGCATCAAAAAGCGTAGCATTTCCATTGATATGGAGCATTACGCCAAAAATAATAATCTCGAACATGCATCTAAGCATAAGCAGTTAATGTGTTTCTCGAGTACCTTTTGCGTCTCGAGAGAAATCATTCAATTAAATAATCCCAGTGGTATTCGATCGAGTTCCTTCAAAATTCTTCTTGTTGTTGTTATCTGCATTTTGACCCGTGTCGGTCTCCTACATCATTCAATTCAATTTACCAAGCGTCTTGCTTTTCATAAATTCTTATTTTGGTATTCTTACCCATGTTTGCCTCTGTCGTTAGAGTGCAGTAAGAGTCGGTGTCTAACCTTTCTTGCTTCTCAATTGTTTGAGTATCCATACTTGGTGTGTGGTAATTCATATAATTGCCACTCTTAAAAAGTACACCCGCCTTTGGCACGAGGATATTGTATTTCTTGCACATTTGCAACCTTTTAAAGTCCACATAGTTTGGCAATCCTTGCTAGAGTCCCTCTGTTTGGCCTCTTTCCCGTGAATTAGTCTTGATCGGCGATTTTACCATTCCATATATCTTTCCCCAGTGAGTGCTCCGGTCGGTCTCATTCTTACGTATGTCTAATATCCTTACGACATATGCTATCTATATGTGTTCAATATCCTTACCGAACATGTATATTCGATCTTTATGTGTTCAATATCCTTACGAACATGTATATTCGATCTTTATGTGTCCAATATCCTTACCGGGCATGTATATTTCGAAACCTTTGTTAGAGTCGTCTTGGGTGCATCTCTTTCCGATGTATGTCTAATATCCTTACGACATATGCTCCCTATATGTTTTAATATCCTTACCGAACATGTATATTCGATCTTTATGTGTCCAATATCCTTACGGGCATGTATATTTTGAAACCTTTGTTAGAGTCGTCTTGATCGGTCTCTTTCCGATGTATGTCTAATATCCTTACGACATATACATCGCGTTCTCATTTTGATCTGCGAAGCAACTTATTGAGTATGCTCGTTCCAAAGATCATCTCTTCTCATTTTGATCTGCGAGCTTATTCAAGTGTATTCGTGCTAAGATCTATGTTTGGAGTTCGTCGTTTCTCCTTTGACTAAAACTTTTCTCCCGGTAACCTTACCGATGCGGTAACCTTCTTGTATGTCTCGGTTCCCCGATCACACAGTCGATGTTCCGGTAACCTTACCGTTGTAGCAACTTTGCTAATTTTGTTTCCCGATCACTGATCGATATCTTCGGTAACCTTACCGTTGTAGCAACTTTGCTAATTTTGTTTCATCGATCACTGATCGATGTCTTGATAACCTTACCGTTGTAGCAACTTTGCTAATTTTGTTTCCCGATCACACGATCGATGTCTTAGGTAACCCTACCGATGTTATGGACCTTTCTACCTCTTTGGTTTCCGGTGACCCACAGATGATAATGACCTCACTATGGCTTTCTTTTCAATCACACGATTGTGATACCCGATAACCTTACCGATGTCGACCACTTTGATATCATTACAACGAAAGTTAGTAAATTTTCCATAATTTCTTTCCAAATACTTGTTTCTTGGTGACCTCACCGCGATGATGACTTCACTATGGCTTTCTTTTCCAATCACGATTGTGTTCCCCATAACCTTACCGCGTCGGCCATTTGATATCATTTCATTCTAATCACTGATTGACTCGTAAACCGGTATAACATCTTGAAGTCGAGCCTTTTACCGACAATTATTTTCAAAAAAACTTGGTCGTCACCCGGTAACCTTCTTTGTCGAGTCGCCCGATTGTAAATATTCATCGTTCCTCTCCTCTTGAGGAAAATCTTTTGGAATATAATACCATTATCATAAAGCTTGTTAGTGGAGGCTTCCAAAAACATAAAAACAACAAAAATATTTCTACTTGTTCTTGGACGCAAATTTTTGGGTTCTTGTAGTATTTAATCTTCTTCTACCTTGAAGCTCGAAGGCTAGCACCAATCTCACTTTCGGGTTAAAGATGATTAAATAGGAACAACTATTGCACCCAAAATTTGCCCTCCTATCTCGATTTATCGGTTTAGGCTTCATTCATTTGCATACGCTTCCACTAAGTCATTGGCATTAAGCAGTCATTCATCCATTGCATATGCATCATTTAAATCGTATTTAAATTGACCAAAAATCGGTTTAAATCGATATTTGCATCGTTGTAGTTATAAAATACCCGATATTTCACTTCATTAATTTTACCTCCTTACATTTCTTGTGTCATTTTAAGTTGATTATATGTCGATGATATCGATATTTTGATTTTACAAACAATTTGTTAAAGCGATTCGACCTTTGCGGAAAATTAGCGGGAAAATATTTCAAACTTTAGCCTCTAACTCACTTGCTTTATGAATCGTGTCACGTAGATCATGAAAATGTGATCTCTCTAATTTTCGATACATTTGAAATTTTGTTTTAACCGTAAGTGTTTTAAAATCGGTATTTTTATTATCGTTTTATTTCAATTTTAATTATTTCGATAATTTTTCTTTAATGTTTGATACATAATTTATTTTAATATGTTTATTTTATTTTTCGGATAAATTTTTGTCAGAACTTTTTAATTTTGACAATTTTAAGTGTCTAATTTTTATCTCAAAAATGAAAACAAAAATACTTTTGGGCTTGTCATTTTTTTAATCAATTTTGTGGCCCATTTAATCATAAAGGGCATTTTAGGCATTATAAAAATAGCTAAACCTAATTTTTGTAATATATATATGTGTTATGATTGGCAGAGAAGGCCATTTGAAAAAGAAAGACGATGAGGCCAATTGAAAAACACGTAAGGAGGCGGTTCAAAAAGCAGGGGGCCAAAAAATTAGAAACAAGCGATTGGGCGGAAAACAAAAACAAAATGATAAAATAGAAACTCATCTTCTTCATCTCCTCCGTCTCACCTTCCTCCATCGTCGGACCACCCTCACCTTCTCACTAAACCCTCATTCTGTAACAGTCGCTCATCTTCTCACCTCGGTTTCCATCCTCACCGTTCTGGACCTCCATCACCTCTTCACAACCCCATTCCGTTTCTCCATAACGCAGCTCTCTATCCCTCAACCCACACTCGCGTCTCACGATCCAACATCCTTCCTCCACGCCATAACTTCCGTCCAGTTCCTCTATTCTCCGTGTTTCCTTCATAACTCCCTTTTCTCGTGAAACCCCTTTCATCCTCCATCTCTGTATCTACCTCTCGTCTCCTTTGTTCGGAAACCGGTCGTCCTCATTCTCTTCCTGCCGTCCGGCAAATCCAACTCTCCGTCGCCGCTCAACATCCGTCAAGCACCAATACCCATTGTTTTAGAGCTCGGCGGTTTCGGCGATTCGGGTAACTTTTGATTCCTCTTGTGGAGAGTGTGATTGTAGAAGTTCAATGGTTGTGATGCTGTGAACATTCTATGTAAGATTCTGGTTGAACTTTGAACTCGCTTCCTTTTCTTCCAGCTATATCTTCTGGTTGTGCTAAAAATCTGCATCAATGGCATATTGTTTGTTTGGCATAAAATCCTGATATCGTATTAAAGCATGTAGTATCTTGGTGTCCTGTTTTCCTATTTTTGTAATAGTGTATTATGTCTCAGTACGTGATAAATTGGCAAGTTTCGGATGATTGAATCCGTTTGAAAGTCGGTATTGTGTTGAATCTGTAAGCCGAGTCTTGAAATTCTATTAGTCATGCTGCTGGAATTGTGATGATTTGTGTTGAAGTTTTGATGTTGAACTTTTGTTGGCATAGCGTGTTGTTGATGACAATCTCACTTTTGTTTTTTTTCCTGTCTTTTAATCGATAATGGCATTAGGGTGTTTCAAGTTTGAATAGAAGCTTTGTCGATCTCTATCGTAAATGATTTGTAATAAAGTTTCTATGACTAGTTTCGATGATGGTTCGACATCTATATCGCGTTATTCGTGAAAGATATAACCGAGAAACATATTGAAACACCGTGTATTTAGTTATTCTCTTTTTTAATTTCGAGTTGGTCTAATGAGTTTGGTTGAAATATCAACGTGGCTGTTTTCGTTTTTTCTCTTTTAATTAGTGTTGATATCCATATTTTTGGTTTCGATGATGGTTTAGTATCGATGATGCGTTTATCCGCGTTTAATACAAACCGAGAAACTATTAGGGATATCACAATATTGCGTTATTCTCATTTTAATTGAAGTTCTGATTTGAAAGTTGTATAGTTTCAATGAAGGTAAGTTTGTTTCGCGATTATTCGCGTAGAAACTCATAGAAACCTTGGAACACCGCATTACTATGCTATTCTCATTACAATTGGAATTGAGAGGTTTAATTTCTAAATAGTTTCAATGATGGTTTGATGTCTATATCGCGTTTATTCGTGATAGGCGTGTCGGCTGTGTGGACAGCCATTGTTTTATCTATAGTTGCAACTGTTTATTTGAGATTTTGATACGATTCAAGTTGGAATTCGAAGGTTAATTGATAATGGCACCATTTTTGGTTGATGGTTGCAATAGTATAGCTTCAATGATGGTTTAGTATTGATACCGTGCCTATTCACGAACAATATAACCGAGAAGTTCATGGGACAACACGCTTTCTTAAATAACCGATTGAATTGTGGCTGCCCGAATTTGCTTTAATCAATTAATTTTGAATCCGAATTCAAGCTTTATTGCATATGTAGCGGCTGCCCAATTTTCTTTTGTTTTGATTTGAAATCAATTTCCCACATTTTGAATTTGGATTAAATAACGGCGTGAATTTCTTTGTTCAAGTGTACATGGCTGCCCGGTTTGATAAGTGATTGAAAATATACAAGTTGGTTGATAATCCATGGTTGATTGAGTTTGTCTTGACACTTGTTTGTGTTTGCCTTCGAGTTTATGCAATTTTGATTGATATCTGAGCATATTTGTGATTATGTGGTTGCTGCCGGAATTAGTTTTGATGTTTTAAGCTGCGTTGAGCTTGAATTTTCATGTCTTAAACTTGATCGAGTAATAACATGAACCATTGTCATTTGTTTTCATTTTGAATTGATAATCATGAATAATTGTTGTGTTTACTCGATATTGAATGAAGTTAGAAAAATTCCATGTGGAATTGAATATTGATTTAAGCTTTCGATTATTTAAATGTATTCCTGTTAGATTCATGTTAACTTCATTCAATTTTATAACCTTGTTTACCAACACATGTTCTAATTATTGCAATTCTATCTCATTTATTTTTATCTCACTTATGATACTAACATGTTTGCTATTTGTGAAGACATCCAAGGATCGATCAAGGCATTCAATTTCTTTTAGCATATCCACACTAGCTCATAGAATTTTAATTTTGAATTACTACTTTTGTTTAATATTTAGTATGTATATATAAAATATTTGGCATATTTACTTTTATATTTAGCATTGTAAATACAATTATACTACTTTCATTTATATATTTTATTTGGTTTATTTTGTAAATAAAATCATATTGTAATTATTATTCTTGTGTTACGATTTGATTTGGAATTTAATTCAATCTTGGATGAATTTAAGCATAAATATCTATTCTAACCAATCTAATACATACTTGAGCATTGCAACATTCTCCGTATAGTTTTGTTTGTATCTTGAGTGATGTAGGAATCTTCATTTGGTATTCATTCGATTCATCAAGCCTTATCCGACCTTGAAGACTACTTAGAGCTCAATTCTTACACCAAAGCAAAGCTATTCAATTATTCAAACTAATTCGATTTGGTTGTAATAGCTTAAATTTGTTTCCTTGTGTGTTCTAATTACCGTGATTGTCGTTTATCATATTAGAACACATAGCCTCCTCTTGGGCTCTTCATCAAGAAGCGGTAAACATACACAATGCACACACACATTTATAGTTTGGTCACAGGCTTTTCTGCGACAACTATTCGATCGATTGTTCCATCGGTCGTTTAGAATACTAGTGTCACGCTAGTTTCACTTTTAGAGCATACATAAAGCCACTTTGTATGGGCTCGCTTGTTTTCCTAATCAAATTCTTATCCACATCAAACCCTTAACACACTTTCAAATCAAAAATAGTGTTATGGTACTTAATTTAATTATTAGAGGTTATAACGATTTAATTAAAATGTAAAATATTTGGGCCATTAGAGGTAACCCAATGACTTGAATACTTTATTCCATACCTTGGACATTTAAAACACTTTCATATTAAATTAATTAATTGAATTTGTTTTCTAAAAATCAATTTTCTACAATAACAAAAAAACATAGTGTTATGGTACTTAATTAAATTGTTAGAGGTTCAGCGATTTAATTAAAATGTAAAATATTTGGGCCATTAGAGGTAACCCAATGACTTAAATACTTTATTCCACACTAATAAAAGTGAACTTTGTTTCACCTTACTCTTTTCATAATAAAGATTTTGGATGAGAGATGATTGGTTGACCTCAATCACCAATCTCGAGTATTGAATCGTTAGAGGACCTCCCAGCGTTTTGATACTTGTCATCTACCATTAAAACAATTCAACCCATTCAAATTTCTTTTCCGCTCATACGCGGTCATCAAAAACATTTCAATTAAAATCAACACAACCAATCTAAGACATTTTCAACAAGAACTACGGAGTTTTGACTTTCCCATTGCGAGGGAATCGTGAGCGCGGTTTGAAACCGTGTCAAACTCAAAATAATAATAAACAAAGCCTTTTCTTCTTTCTTATTTATAACTTAGAAATTAGCGATTACACACACAAACACATTTGAACTAAATGGGTCCCATAGTCGATGGGCGTAAGAGGTGCTAATACCTTCCTCTTGCGTAACGACTCCCGAATCCATCCTTTTTGGTCTTGTAGACTGCCTTATCCGATTTTTGTGGGTTTTATCTATATTTTCCCGTTCTTTTTTAGAACAAATAAAATTAGGTGGCGATTTCATTGTTGTTTTTGAAAATTCATTTTAAATGATTTTTTGAAAATCGAGTTGCTTCAGTTGGCGACTTCACTGGGGACAAATTTTAAAACTTTTTTTGACCAAGCGAGTCAACCCTAGTTTAGTTCTTCGCATGTTTGTGTGTTTGTTTACCGCTTTCTTCTTTATGCTTATTTATTGTTTATTGCTTATTGTTCTCTTTACACTTTGTATATTATTTTGTTGATATTTTATTGTGATGGGAATTCATGGGCATCGTTACATAGATAAGCCCACTACCCAGGTTCTAGGTCACCTTTTTAGGAATAGAGTTTGCGTAGCCTAGGTCCACTTGACTCCATTGTCTTGTTGGCCGGCGAAGACTCGGCTTAGAGTTGGTTGTTTAAGGAGGTTGTTGGCCAGCGTTAGCTGGGACATCGATCTTTGTACAAATGACCTATAACTCTAAGTTTGTTCATTGTCTAACCAAGACCAAAAGCTCAAACTTTGGATTCGAGCATCCGTTAAGAGCCGTTTCTTGGGATATACTTTTACAAATACTATCGCAATGTAGGCCTCTGTGCGATGATAGTGTTTGTAAAGGGATCTGAACCCCAAGAAACATTTAGCAAAAACATTAGAACCACCTTGTTTGGGGTTATTGGGTAGAAGCCTAGACTGTCCTATTGTAGGAACCCACCTAAATAAGTTGTTCGACTACCAATATCATCACGATTCACGTCTCTGTGAACTGTTATTATCATCATGTTGCATTCCATTTGCATCAATCATCAAAAGAGTTTATTTCTCTTATCATCCATGCATCATCATGCATTTCATTCATTTCAATCGGAGGACTCATTTCAACTTGGCTTCTCATCGAATCTCAAGCGCAATTTCACGACATCGCCGTCAGGATTTCAAGACAAGTGCGATGAATACTCATATAGATGCTCGGGTTGATCAATTCATGGAGATTATCCGAACCTCTCCATTGGACAAGAAGAGTTAAAGCAAGTTGTTGGAGGTCGAAGTTATTCTTCTGATCATGTTAATCCACGGGTGTTAATCTTAACCACATGGAGGTCCTTTCAAATCAAAATGTCAAAACACCGTTCGGGCGATACATCAATGGAACTCCTCTCTTTGTGATGACATCTTGAGTCTTCGTTTGACACCTTCAAGTTCCGATCGAAGAGGCGAATCGAGAAAAGCTTCACCTCCTTGAGAAAGGATGAAAGCTATTGAGGTCGTGATTCCCTTGGTTTAGGCGCTCCTAGTCTATGCTTGGTGCCTAGTATCAAAATTCTGCAAAATTCAAAGTCCCCACTTTTGAGAAGTATAAGGGCACCTCTTGTCCGATTACTCACATTAAAGCCTATTGCAATAAGATGGCTCCATATGGGAAAATGACAAACTCCTTATATACGTTTTCAAGATAGCCTCGATGGTGCATCTCTCGAGTGGTACACTCGGCAAGCGAACTCACATTCAAACTTGGAGGAATTGGCGGAAGCTTTTGTCAATCGATCGACTATAATAGGGACATGGCTCCCGAATTCAACTTGAGGTTTAACTCGGAAAAGTGAAGAATCTTTCAAAGTATGCGCAAAGATGGAAAATTAGTTTGCTAGAGTTCAACCTCTTCTTTTGGAGCGAGAACTCATTGAGATGTTCTCCAATACCTTCTGGGTCCCTATCGATTGTTGGATATACTTCTACATTTCACGGTTGTTGTAGGGAGCGAATTGAGCGTGGTCTCAAGATGGGTAACATTCGGATGTTGCTATTGCTACAATTTCGAACAAATTGATGAAGAGACAAGTACAATTTTCGAGGAAGAGGAAGAAGCTTCTACTTACGTCCATTTCAAACTCTAATAAGGTGCTACTTACATCGATGTGCTCCAAATCGTGCTCTTTTATGTCATCAAACACTCGTTCGATATGCTCCCCAACATCGAGCGCTCCTCGACAAACTTATCGACAAAATCGTCAACAACGAGTGGGAAGAATCGATAAGGCCAAGAAAAGTGCATGATCAATCCCTATGCCTCATAGTGAGTTGCTCTCTCACCTACTCCAACATTCTTTGGTGGAGTTAAAGACTCAGTCCGCCTCCTTTTCCGTATCCTTTTGGATATGATCACGATCGTCTTGTGAGTTCCATTACGGGCACTGCCATACAATTGAAGAATGTAATATTTTCAAAGGCACAGTTCAAAAACTCATTGATTCCAAAGCAATCACATTCACTCCAGAGGGCCTACGCATCAATTGAACTCTCTTTTGACTCAGTGAACGCCACTACTACAGAGCGCATCTTCTGAAGCAAGAAATCCATATGGATACCAGTCTCCTCAACATGGAGATTTCTAGTTTTATCTTGCATGCTTATTTGTAATCTTTCTTGTTTTGTTCGGTATTTTCTTGTATGCAAAACTCGCTTATTTCTGAATATTAATCATAATGCATTGAATATGTTTGTCTTGAATTGATCCATTCGCTATCACTCTTATTTGTTTTACTATGCTTTCGATATTCAACTCTTATTAATAAAGCAACACCTCTGTAGGGAGGATGATGAATAATTTACTAAGAATCTCAAGCGTTATTGCTTTCGGTAAAAACCACGCTAACGATGTATAGGCCTTGTTTCAAATTCCCAAACAGGAGATATAAGGGGTGAAACCCTCGTTAACCCTTTTGAGCCTCGGTAGGAGTTTCTTTTCTATTCGGAGAAAACCCTCATTTTTAACACAGGGCGGGGTAGTGTTCGATTAACCCGATTGGCGTTCAAAACTCATCAAGTGCATCAAGGATATAACGATGGTTATCTTTCGGAAGGTCGAGGAAGGTGAAGCCGCAATGGTCAATCTTTGTCTATCAACAATGTGCATCGAAAGAGGTTGAAGCTGTAATGGTTATCTCACAAGAAATCAACGGATAGCGATACCACAATTGTTATCTCATCCGCCAAGGATTCACGATCCTATCACCTCAATCAAACAAGGGTGCAAGATCACATGATTTGTTCAAAAGAAAAAGTGATAAAAATGATGACAAAAATCCTCGACAAAGAACAAAGTCGTATGATCGGACACCAAAAGCAAAGGTGAGTGGTTATCGTGTCCAAAAACCTCGATGGTTCCTCAACCGCATCATAAACTTCTCTCGAGATGAATGCTCGCATCAAGTTATACGAACCTAGGTTGGAGAACATCACGGAGAATGGGAGGGCACCAAATATTTTGAGCCTAAAAATCTTTTTAAGAAACCCGTGAACGAGACCACGTTACAACCCTTGAAAGTCCTAATTGAAGCATGGGTTAACAAAATTGTTACAAGAATACGGTAACGACTCCTAGGAGGCTTGCTAAACATTTGAGTTGGTATCACTCAATCTCTTACAAAAAATTCAATGTTTCAATATCTTTTCAATAAAAGTTTCTTTAGCTTCAAGACAAACATGAACTTTGCATTAGAATTATCATTTGTGGAATAAAACATTCTTTGCATATAGATAAGTGCTTAAACATCAAGTGAGCTTGCATATTGAGCATCAGACGAATAATTTGTTTGTCTGAAGGATATATTGCTTCAAGTATCGATTGAGCACAAGCGGTTCAAGTCAAAAGTAAGGTTGTGAAGTAGCCTACTTTCAAGATGTGAGTTAATCACCACAGTAGGTGATATCTTCAAAGTCTGATCAATCAGGGCATTTATGTCGAGATTCAGAGAATCTCTCAAAGTGATGAGTAACCAGGGGCATTCACCCGAGCAAGGTTGAAATCTTCTTTACCTTTGGTTAGTTAGGGGCAATGTTTCCAAGTCTACAATATTGGGGCAGATTATCTTGATGGTACAGATATCAGGAAGCTTTTTCGAGGCTAATTTCTTCAAAGTCCCTACAGACCGGGGCAAATCATTATGCAGGGGCATTCCTCCACCTCATAATTAATCAGGTCAAGTCCAGGCGCAAGCCAAACAACCGTTGAGTTTGAATGGCATGTCAGGAAGTCAGGATCGTTATCCTCAGCTCATCAGAGATAGTGTTGGATTTTTCTCCATCAGAAGTTAAGGGTCGATATCTCCAATTCAAGTCAGGATTGTCACCCTCATCAGAGATCAAGGTTTAATTCCTGGTTATTGGCTTCCTTCAACAAAAGTCAGAAGGCGGGATTCTATCCATTGAGTTCCAACAGATGTCTTTGCTTGACACATTGCACATAGTAATCATCATTGCAGTGTTTCACGTTTTGCACATTTTGTTATGCAAAGATTTTAAATAAAGAGCGTTACACGCTTGAGCTTAAATCTCCAACAAAACTTCTTTTTCTCCCACAAGGGATATCCATGGCATATGTGCGCCTTTGGATGTTATCGATCCTTCCCCGACGCGGAAGATTGCAAAGAACGGTCTACACCAGCAAGATCACTTTCAAAAGCTCACTTGTGCGAAGGTGCCATTGGTTCTTCTTATGCGAGCTCGTAATCCAGGGCTATCGAAATCATGAACTCTACGCGACAAGATCATCGTCCCAGATGAATGTCGATCTCCAAGAGTTACCTCCCCAGTGATGCTAATCATTGAAAGATGATACTTCTATTCCACAATCCCCCCTATCAGGGTCCAGACTATCATCTCTTTGATGAAGACCAGATGATTGTATTCAATTCATGAAGGGTTGATGTTCCCTCGGCAGCTCATGATTGCTTTTAGTCCTGGGTGAATCATTAAAACATGCATCATTACATTGCATAGCATCCAAAAAGCGTAGCATTTCCATTGATATGGAGCATTACGCTAAAAATAATAATCTCAAACATGCATCATTGCATTGTATAGCATCAAAAAGCGTAGCATTTCCATTGATATGGAGCATTACGCCAAAAAATAATAATCTCAAACATGCATCTAAGCATAAGCCAGATTAATGTGTTTCTCGAGTACCTTTTGCGTCTCCGAAGAGAAATCATTCAATTAAATAATCCCCAAGTGGTATTCCCAGTCAGAGTTCCTTCAAGAAATTCTTCTTGTTGTTGTTATCTGCATTTTGACCCGTGTGGTCTCCTACATCATTCAATTCAATTTACCAAGCGTCTTGCTTTTGCAAATTCTTATTTTGGTATTCTTACCCATGTTTGCCTCTGTCGTTAGAGTGCGGTAAGAGTCGGTGTCTAACCTTTCTTGCTTCTCAATTGTTTGAGTATCCATACTTGGTGTGTGGTAATTCATATAATTGCCACTCTTAAAGTACACCCGCCTTTGGCACGAGGATATTGTATTTCTTGCACATTTGCAACCTTTTAAAGTCCAACATAGTTTGGCAATCCTTGCTAGAGTCCCTACTGTTTGGCCTCTTTCCCGTGAATTCGTCTTGATCGGCGATTTTACCATTCCATATATCTTTCCCCGGTGAGTGCGCTCGATCGGTCTCATTCTTAATATCCTTACGACATATGCTATCTATATGTGTTCAATATTCTTACGAACATGTATATTCGATCTTTATGTGTTCAATATCCTTACCGAACATGTATATTCGATCTTTATGTGTCCAATATCCTTACGGGCATGTATATTTTGAAACCTTTGTTAAGTCGTCTTGGGTGCATCTCTTTCGATTGTATGTCTAATATCCTTACGACATATGCTCCTATATGTGTTCAATATCCTTACGAACATGTATATTCGATCTTTATGTGTCAATATCCTTCCGGGCATGTATATTTTGAAACCTTTGTTAGAGTCGTCTTGATCGGTCTCTTTCCGATGTATGTCTAATATCCTTACGACATATACATACACGCGTTCTCATTTTGATCTGCGAAGCAACTTATTGAAGTATGCTCGTTCCAAGATCATCTCTTCTCATTTGATCTGCGAAGCCGCTTATTCAAGTGTATTCGTGCTAAAGATCTATGTTTGGGTTAAATCGTTTCTCCTTTGACTAAAACTTTTCTCCCCGGTAACCTTACCGATGCCAGTAACCTTACTGTATGTCTCAGTTTCCCCGATCACCTGGTCGATGTTCCCGGTAACCTTACCGTTGTAGCAACTTTGCTAATTTTGTTTCCCCGATCACCTGATCGATATCTTCCGGTAACCTTACCGTTGTAGCAACTTTGCTAATTTTGTTTCATCTGATCACCTGATCGATGTCTTCCGGTAACCTTACCGTTGTAGCAACTTTGCTAATTTTGTTTCCCCGATCACCTGATCGATGTCTTCCGGTAACCCTACCGATGTTATGGACCTTTCTACCTCTTTGGTTTCCCGGTGACCCCACCGATGATAATGACCTCACTATGGCTTTCTTTTCCAATCACCTGATTGTGATACCCCGGTAACCTTACCGATGTCAGCCACTTTGATATCATTACAACCGAAAGTTAGTAAATTTTCCATAATTTCTTTCCAAATACTTGTTTCTTGGTGACCTCACCGACGATGATGACTTCACTATGGCTTTCTTTTCCAATCACCTGATTGTGTTCCCCCGGTAACCTTACCGACGTCGGCCATTTTGATATCATTTTCATTCTAATCACCTGATTGACTCGTAAACCAGTAACCATACTGAAGTCGAGCCTTTTTACCGACAATTATTTTCAAAAAAACTTGGTCGTCACCCGGTAACCTTCTTTATCAGTCGTGATTGTAAATATTCATCGTTCCTCTCCTCTTGAGGAAAATCTTTTGGAATATAATACCATTATCCATGAAAGCTTGTTAGTGGAGGCTTCCAAAAACATAAAAACAACAAAAATATTTCTACTTGTTCTTGGACGCAAATTTTTGGGTTCTTGTAGTATTTAATCTTCTTCTACCTTGAAAGCTCGAAGGCTAGCACCAATCTCACTTCGGTTAAAGATGATTAAATAGGACACTATTGCACCCAAAATTGCCCTCTATCTCGATTTTATCTGGTTTAGGCTTCACATTCATGCATACGCTTCCACTAAGTCATTGGCATTAAGCAGTCATTCATCCATTGCATATGCATCATTTAATTAATTTAAATTGACCAAAAATCGGTTTAAATCGATATTTATCGTTTTGTAGTTATAAAATACCGATATTTCACTTCATTAATTTTACCTCCTTACACATTTCTTTGTGTCATTTAAGTTGATTATATGTCGATGATATCGATATTTTGATTTTACAAACGGTTAAAGCGATTCGACCGACATGCGGGAAAATTAGCGGGAAAATATTTCAAACTTTAGCCTCTAACTCGCGCTTTATGAATCTCGTGTCACGTAGATCATGAAAATGTGATCTCTCTAATTTTTCGATACATTTGAAATTTTGTTTTCTTAGTAAGTGTTTTAAAATCGGGTATTTTTATTATCGTTTTATTTCAATTTTAATTATTTCGATAATTTTTCTTTAATGTTTGATACATGTAATTTATTTTAATATTTATTTTATTTTTCGGATAAATTTTTGTCCGAACTTTTATACATTTGACAATTTTAAGTGTCTAATTTTTATCTCAAAAATGAAAACAAAAATACTTTTGGGCTTGTCATTTTTTTACAATCAATTTTGTGGCCCATTTAATCATAAAGGGCATTTTAGGCATTATAAAAATAGCTAAACCTAATTTTTATAATATATATGTGTTATGATTGGCAAGAGAAGGAGGCCATTTGAAAAAAACCGGAGCGATAAGAGGCCAATTGAAAAACACGTAAAGGGCGGATTCAAAAACAAGGGGCCAAAAAAATTAGAAACAAAGCGATGAGGCGGAAAACAAAAACAAAATGATAAAATAGAAACTCATCTTCTTCATCTCCTCCGTCTCACCTTCCTCCAATCGTCGGACCGGCCTCACCTTCTCACTAAACCCTCATTCTGCCGGCAACGATACGCTCATCTTCTCACCTCGGTTTCCATCCTCACGTTCTGGACCTCCATCACCTCTTCACAATTCCGTTTCTCCATAACGCGCTCTCTATCCCTCAACCCACACTCGCGTCTCACCGATCCAACATCCTTCCTCCTGCCATAACTTCCGATCACGTTCCTCTGTTCTTCCAGTGTTTCCTTCCTAACTCCTGTTTTCGAAACCCCTTTCGACCTCCATCTACGGTATCGCTACCTCTCTGTCTCACTGTTCCGAAACCCAGTCGTCCTCTGTTCTCTTCCTGCGTCAGCGGCATCGCGATCAACTCTCCGTTGCCGCTCAACATCCGTCGACACCGCAATCTGGCCCATTTCGAGGCTCGGCGGTTTGACGATTCGGGTAACTTTTGATTCCTCTTGTGGAGAGTGTGATTGTAGAAGTTCAATGGTTGTGATGCTGTGAACATTCTGTGTAAGATTCTGGTTGAACTTTGAACTCGCTTCCTTTTCTTCCAGCTATATCTTCTGGTTGTGCTAAAAATCTGCATCAATGGCATATTGTTTGTTTGGCATAAAATCCTGATATCGTATTAAAGCATGTAGTATCTTGGTGTCCTGTTTTCCTATTTTTGTAATAGTGTATTATGTCTCAGTACGTGATAAATTGGCAAGTTTCGGATGATTGAATCCGTTTGAAGATATTATGTTGAATCGTAAGCGAGTCTTGAAATTCTATTAGTCATCTTCTTTGGAATTGTGATTTGTGTTGAAGTTTTGATGTTGAACTTTTGTTGGCATAAGCGTGTTGTTGATGACAATCTCACTTTTGTTTTTCCTGTCTTTTAATCGATAATGGCATTAGGGTGTTTCAAGTTTGAATAGAAGCTTTGTCGATCTCTATAAATGATTTGTAATAAAGTTTCTATGACTAGTTTCGATGATGGTTCGACATCTATATCGGCGTTATTCGTGAAAGATATAACCGAGAAACATATTGAAACACCGTGTTTTAGTTATTCTCTTTTTAATTTCGAGTTGGTCTAATGAGTTTGGTTGAAATATCAGCGTGCATTTGTTTTCGTTTTTCTCTTTTAATTAGTGTTGATATCCATATTTTTGGTTTCGATGATGGTTTTAGTATCGGTGATCGTTTATCCGCGTTTAATACAAACCGAGAAACTATTAGGGATATCACAATATTCGCGTTATTCTCATTTTAATTGAAGTTTGATTTGAAAGTTGTATAGTTTCAATGAAGGTAAGTTTGTTTCGCGATTATTCGCATTAGAAACTGGCAGAAACCTTGGGACACCGCGTTACTATGCTATTCTGCATTACAATTGGAATTGAGAGGTTTAATTTCTAAATAGTTTCAATGA
>CM038796.1:209376351-209450871 GCA_021764765.1 Vicia sativa
GCTAGAAATCGGTTTACCTTTTCAACTCATTATCCCCATTCCCGTCTTTCCAGTCTTTGCATCAACAACTTTTACGATCTTCCTCAAGCAGTCGGAACTCTCAAAATCAAACTATGCCTCGGAATAATTTGGGAAGAAGGAATGTTCCTCTTGATCCAATTCGATACAATCAACTTCTACCATATGGTTCAAAGTTCATTGGTGGTTCCCAGTTTCTTAAACATCCAAATTTATTCCCGCTTGGTTATGATCATAACACGATGTGGATACCATGATGGAGCAGTGGGACACTCAGTGCCGCCTACAAAGCCAAGTTCAACGGTTGATTGACCAGGTACTTGACTCTTCATGGAGGGAATCGTTTGTGAATGGAAACCCGTACTCAAGTGACGTCAAGCCTACTAATTTCCTGAATCAACAAGTCGAGCCAGGCTCAAGTCCCCTCAACAGCAGCGGTCTTTTATTTCTTCTTTGCATTTTCATATGTATCTTGTTTAATTGTTTAAACTTTGTTTGCATGTAGAAACTTGATTGTTTTCATCTTAATGCAATGAGTATGTTTATCTTGAAGTAATCCATTCGTTGTCACTCAATCCATTCGTTATCCTCTTTTAAATGATTTACGCATTTTGATACCAACGTTGTCGAATCTTCGCCTAGGCAAAAGATCGGAGGAGGATGACTATAATTGAATAATGCTAGATCTACGAATGTATGTTCTTGAATAGAATCGGCTGATGATGTCTGAGCCTTGTTTCAAATCCTAAACAGGAGTTATAAGGGAGATAGACCCTCGTTAGCCCGGCCTTGAAGTAGGTGTTCTTTTCTCAAAAAAAAAACATCATTTTAACCACGTAGGCGGGTAGTGTTCGGTTAATTCGATCGGCGTTTAAAACTCATCAAGAGTGTGCAATCAAAGGATACAACAATGGCTATCCTTGAAGGTTGAGAAAGGTCAAAACCACATTAGTCGACCTCCATCTATCAATAGTGTGCATCAAGAATGATACCACATGGGTATCTCATCGAGTCGATGGCGACATAGTTACCCTTCATCTACCAAAGACTCGGGGCAGTCACCATCACTTCTAACAAATCAAAGACAATGTAGATCCTTGACTTGTTAAAAAATGAATAGAAAAGACAAAAATAGCTAAGTGAAACTTAGTGATAAGTCGCTTAGGCAAAGTCGAGGCAAAATCTCGAAATGAATTATCAAAAATTCTCGACAAAGAACAAGTCGTGTGTTTAGACACCAAAGACAAAATGGTGGTGTCATATCGAAACCTAAGTGTTGGTTCCTCAACCATCATAACACCTCTCGAGATGAGTGCTATCAAGATAATTGAACTTAGAATTTGAAGGACATTATGGAGAATGGGCGGGCACCAATATTTGAGCCTAAAATCTTTCTAAAAACGTGAACCGAGGCCACGTTACAACCCTCAAAAGTCCTAATTGAAGCATGGGTTAATTTCACATATAACGAAGAGATCGGTTTACAGACTCTATAGTGTGTGTTAAGTATACATGTTTTGTATCATATGCTCGTCTTATCTTTCAAAAGTTTTTCGATGGTGCACTCTAAGGTGTTTCACTCACAAAAAAGTCATGTTTTTCATACAAAACTTCAAGACACATAAATGTTGCATTATAATTGTCCCAATAAAAATTCTTCTACATGTAAAACAATTAGTTGACATTGAAGAAGTTCTCATAATGAACATCGTGAAGAGTTTAACTTTGTCCAAGAAGAGAACTTGATTATTACATGATTGTAGGGTATAAGGACTCCTTTGAGCATATCACAAGTTGTCTTCTCAAGATTCATAAATTTTGGAAAAATCCTTAAAAGAAACAAATCATTTGGTCCTTCTCAAAGTGCTGGGACAACCCCGTCGTTCTTCGGTCAACTTGAAGCAATCACTCGAGCGGGAAAGTCTCTCTAAGGATAAAGTGGGGCATTTCACAATCTCTAGAACTAAGCGTTTAGTTCAAATCAATTGACAAATACTTGACACCTTGAAGCCTTCCAAAGAGGAAAAGAAAAGAAGCTCTCATTCCATCAAATTAGTCGCTCACTTGTTGTGGTCGAGCAGTTACTTTGTGATAGTGAATCTCTCTTAAATGGAGCAAGTGTTCGTTTCAAGAATCAATGATAAAGCAATTACTTGGGCGTGGAGGTCTCTCTAAAGCTCATCACAGAGGTCTTCTGATGTTTGCATAGCTCCTTATTCGGATCTGATCAATGCAGTACTTAGGCGTAGAAGTCCCTTCAAGATTCATTCTAAAGCAAGCTTCTTGAAAAGATTCATCTGAAACAATTACTTGAGGCGTTGGGTCTCTCAGTGTCCATTCTAGGAGCATGTCGTCCATTGAATAGGTCGCTTGGAGATTCAATATATGCGAAATACCAGCTCCTATCGAGGCATGATATTCCATATCGAATATCCGGTTTCCTTTGGGATCATGATCGATACAAGTATTGCGTCGAATATGGGATGGAGCACTCCTTTGCGGGAAGATTTCTAGAAGGTTTAACAGACGGGGCAGGTTGAGATTAAAGTCGATATATCTCTTAAGTGCAAAATCAAATGCGTGCGTTCCCACTCATAGAGGCACGCCTCATCATATCGATCAATTCGAGTTTGTTATTCTTCTTTCTACAAGAATTAGCATTGCGGCCTTTCTAGCGACAATTCAACATTCGAGCTTGGTGATCATCTTATTATGCCATGTTCTTCTATCCTCCGGACCAGCTATGTAGAATTGGTTTGATAACCACTACATCAACGGTATATTCACATAATTCATCCATTCATTCATCCATTCATGTCATATCATAGCATATTCATGCATAAACCTCCTTGACTTGGGATACATTGATAAAGAGGTCACGGGTGTCGAACCGTGTCTCAACGACAATTCAGTTTCTCTCCCCAGTGCCAGGTGAATGCTTGGGTGACAGACAATCGACAGTAGTGTCAATTCTCCAGTGAAGTCTCTTCCCCAGAGAAGTGATCGGTCATCCCCAGTAAATTCTTGTGACAACAGGATTTCCAAATTGGATTCCCCAGTGATGTCTTGCTTCTCTCAACAGTATCAAGAAATCATATACTATTTGCATTAGAAAATCATATACTATTTGCATTAGAAAATCATATCATGCATATCATACTCATTACGTTAGCTTATTTCTTTTACGGGACTTTTAATTTGAAAGCTGTAAATATCCTCGTAAGGATCGAGTTGAAGGATTAGTTCTCAGACAACATAATTATCCTCTATTCTCCGACACAAGTGGTATACTTGCATGGATCTCAACAACTGATGGTTTCTCCAATTGAGGTTTCTTCCCCAGCGAGACAGTTGTCTCTTTCAGATGGACTCTAATGTCAGCAAAATTATCAACCAGGAATCCCCAATGAATTTTCCATACAGTTTTCTTATAGAGTTTCCCAGTAACTTAATTTACTATAAGTGAGTTTCCTTCAGAAAGGATTATTACAACGTTATTCTTGGTATTTTCAAAGATTTCTTTCGGACAAGAATCTTCACAACAAATCTTATTGGCAGTGATTTCTGCGTTGTGTTCTCTGAGCTGTTCTCAGAAAATTACAGTGAACTTCTGGTGTGTTTATTTGATGAAGTCATCAACTACTCAGAGACAAATATCCACGGTCGGGATGTTTATTCAATCTCGGGATATTTCTCCAACTCGAAGTTGATCCACATATCCACTTGCTACAGCGCATTGTCTATACAATGTTAGCAGAAGCTCATTACCCTAAGTTTTAGGTCCGCAGTGGTCCGATTCTTCTATTAAATTGAAGCTATACGCATACAAATTGAAGATCTTGTCAACTCGAAGTTGTTCAACATGTCCGTACATGTTCGATAAGATCTCTCATCGTGAAATGTCGGAAACAAGATTTACCGACTTCATAAACATCTATACCACACCGGGTCTTTGGATATTGTTTTGTTTATCCCCAGAATGTACTCTTGGATGCGCTCTTGAATTTGTTACTGCTGGTAACTCGGAGTTACACGGTCAAAGACTTTCAGCATGCCATGGCTCCTCGCACCTTTGTGCACCAACAATTCCGAGATTGTTCTAGCCATATATCTTTGTTAAGGTCTGCGGGTATTCCTTAATTATCAGGGAACTCTTTGTTAAGTTCTCCATCTTGTCAATTTCTCAATTTTATTTTTATTAAGGTCTCCAGGTATTCCTTAATTATCAGGGAACTCTTTGTTAAGTTCTCAATCATGTCATTTTTTCAATTTTGTTAACATCTCCAGGTATTCCTTAATTATCAAGGAACTCTTTGTTAAGTTCTCAATCATGTCAATTTTTCAATTTTGTTTAAGGTCTCCAGGTATTCCTTAATTATCAGGGAACTCTTTGTTAAGTTCTCAATCATGTCAATTTTTCAATTTTGTTTAAGGTCTCCAGGTATTCCTTAATTATTAGGGAACTCTTTGTTAAGTTCTCGATCATGTCAATTCTTCAATTTTGTTTAAGGTCTCCAGGTATTCCTTAATTATCAGGGAACTCTTTGTTAAGTTCTCAATCATGTCAATTTTTCAATTTTGTTTAAGGTCTCCAAGTATTCCTTAATTATCAGGGAACTCTTTGTTAAGTTCTCAATCATGTCAATTTCTCAAGGTCTGCGGGTATTCCTTAATTAACGGGAACTCTTTGATAAGTTCTCAATCACATCAATTTCTTAATTTTATTTCTTGTCGCTTGAGAATTTCAGTTTTCTTCTCAAAGCATTAATCTTTATTTCTTGTCGCTTGAGAAGTTCAGTTCTCTTCTCGTAGGATTTTCATTAAAACTTATTGTTAAATTCATTTCGGTTACGCGGTTATCCCCAGTGTTGTTAAAATCTCCTAGTTGGGCACTGCTGTGTTGAAGCATTCCGTTGGTGCTTAGCAAGTGTTCTCTTCAAGCGTTTTTTCTTGGCTCCGTAGTCAAGATATGTTATCCACTTTCTTTTGTGACATCGGTTTCTCACGTGGGGAAAATTTTTGGGGTTCTCTAGTATTCAATCCTCTTCCTTGAATGCTCGAAAGTACATCGCTTTCTCACCTACCGTGTTTAAGCGATTGAATAGGGCAACTGTCGCCCCAAAATTTACCAGCAATTTAAGCCTTCTTTTCATTAAACATTCGGTTATTGTGTTTGAACAGGGTTTTCTCAATTTCGTATTTCCTTTGCAATTTGGGTTGTGTTGTCGATCGGTCTAAGATGGCTCCCATATTCTCTCGCTCCGGTTACTCATTATCAAGATTCCTATGACTTGAGGTGTATTAATTGTTTCACAAAGAGCTATATTTGCAAGTACTTCAAATTCTTGAAGTATTATCAAGATAATGCTTATCTCGTGCGATTACTCATTAATCAAATTGTTATAAGAATTGTCATTAGAAATTTTATTGAATTTTCACGATAAAATGAGTTTTGGGCTTTCTCATTTTGAGGATTGGGGAGTATATTGTGCAAGAACTTTTGAGGATACTTTGTCATTTTATTGTGGACTCACAAGTGAAGGATTCTTGTACAAAATTCATGGGTCGTTTCATACAAGAGTGAAGATGGAATAATTTCGTTTGTTCTGAAATTTCATTCAAAAATTTGTTGTTACCAACACCTTGGCAAGGATTTAAAGTATAAGGAAAGTGTTATTCATTCAATTGACAAAGTTGTCCAGTTATCATTCAAGACTAACGGTTTACAAAGAGGCGTTTCCATACTTTCTCTAAAGTGGATACAAACATTCTATTTCCAAGTTCTAATTACAAGTCATAAAGGTTTACAATACAAAATTAGTTCGGTTAAAGACGTATCCCAATCTTCATTTTTCTTCTCTATCCTCCTGTTGCTATGCAAGCCTCTTCATCACCAGTTCTCCGTGCTAAGCCGTTTGTCGTTCCAAGGATGTTTACAATTATTTCTCTTCTTTCTTCATCCTCAAGTTTCCCAAACTTCCGTCCTCCCACATTGTTTTACGAAAGCAAGAAAGAACGCATGATCAATAGTTATACACTTGAATATAAGCGGTAATGTCAAAAACTTTCAACCTCATCATTAGGGTTAGTTATAGGAATCAGGTTTCGAAGGGTTAATCGTTGTTCAAGCAATCAGAGCCTCGGAACTAAAAGTTCCTTCATCGGCGCAACCCCTAATACAAATCAACAACCTCCGTTTGTTGGTTCACAAAAGGAGGTCTTGAGGGAAATCAGGACAGCATCATGTTTCCCCAATCCAACATTTCATCATGGTTTCGAAATTCAAGTCCATTAACCACGAGAATATAATTCAAAAATGTATGTCAACCCAAAACTATAGCATGGTTATCGAGCAAATGGAACTCACAACAGGGCCAGCAAAGAAGACAAATAGTTATCGGCATAATCAAGGCCAACTAGCGATTAATAGAAATGAAATGGCTCATTACCTGAAGTAATAATTAATCTGATAGAAGAGGAAAGTGTGGTTTCAAGGATATTTTCACCAAGGTAAAAGGGAAAGCAGGAAAACAAGCACCAGTTTGGTAACCAAAAGCAAGTCTGCTATATCAGTTCTAAGCGAAGAAAAAATATATTGTTCTATCGAAGCAAGAAAAAGATCTACTCTTTGTTTTTCAACAAGCCAAAGAGACAGAGGAGGCATCTGATTAAAGACCAGTTTTAAAAGCAACAAATCCATCAGTTAGAGGCATCAGTTTTATTTTTCAAGACAAAACAATTTTTCTCAAGAAACCAAAAGCAAAACCCTTGTAGCATCGGTTCTTGATTTCAACAAAGCCAAGCCTAAACCATTTTCTCTCAAAAACCCGGAAAAAGCCAAATATCGTTATGTTTCAACAAAACGGACCATAAATCAAAAACAATTGCCAAACCCTAAACATCTATCATCACTTTCCTAAAACTAAAGCCCTTGATTGTTTGTCAAATCTAGTTCGATCTTGAGAAAGAAAACTAGGAAAAAAACCCAAAAGCCAGAACAATCTCACGGGAATCCACTCGCCTCGAGCAGCATGCAACAAGCTCGTCGTGACTTAGGGTTTCTAAACCTTCAAAGCTCAATCGATGGTATGCCAAAACAACAATCAAAACAAACATTAAGCTCGAAATCGACCAAACATGCCAGATTCGAGATTTCCGGTGGTGAGAGAGAGCCAGGCAAGGCCCAGCGGCGGCGGTGAGAGAGAGCGGACGGTCAGCGGTTCATGGTGAGGGTTTGTGAGAGCCGAGCAGCGTGAGAGAGGCGAACACGAGAGAAATCGCGAGCACACGAGGGAGAGAATACATTGAATTTTCTTTTTCCTTTTCATTTTATTTTGTTTAGTTAATATTGTTAGTGTTTTAAGTTGGCATTAATTTTGGTAAAACTAGGCTTTAGCAATGTCATGATAGATGTCATGACATTCGAGATCAAGATAAATCCTCTTCGGACAAGGATGTTAAAGGACAGCTGGGCGGAAGCTAAAGGCTTTGGAAGTACGAGAAAATAGTCGATGTCATAACGGATGTTATGACATTGATTAACATGTTGAGAATCTTTTTTCTGAGATTTTTGGAAGTTTGTTGGTGCTAAATTATGTTTTGTTTTGAAAGCATGCTCACGTGGGTGCTAGGTTAAGCAATTAAAACTAAATTGGTTGTTGAAAGACCATGTTTTTAGGATTAAATTAAGTAAACCCTAGCTATCTTTATGGAGCTCAAAGCGAAGATTTGGGACTACTTCTATAAAATTATTAACATTACGCCACGCCTCTGGAATTTATTGAAAATATAGCAGGTTGTATTTGTGTCTTGTTAAGAGATTTAACGGTTGGTTTTGTGTAATTCTAGTTTCTCTTGTGAGCCAGCAATTATCAATTGATAAGTGCATTGGACTAGGATTTGTTTGTAAGGGTAGTTTATCCTCGGGCTTTGAAGCCACAGTGTTTGTCTCTTGATTGAAAGCTTTGAGCGAGATCAAGATAGTTTATTAAGTGTGTCTTCACATTCAATTAATCAATAGGTTGATATCAACTGCGTGATTGAGGGTGGTAGGAACTCGGATCTAGGTAGGACTTAGATTGAAGTGTCATTGGGTAGGTTGTAAGTGAAGGAGATAAAGCGGTTGGTTTATTCACGAATTAATTCTACTAATAGTGAATTTCCTCCTGGCTTGGTAGCCTCGGATGTAGGTTTGTTAGAACCGAGCGGGTGAACAACTTATTGTGTTATTTGCGCTACGTATTCTTTGTGTGAATTGTCAACATAGTGTCGGATCTTGTGTCATAACATTCTGTGTGACATTATCTGCCGGAATTTCAATTGGCATCGAGGCGGGCACCTGTTATGGGTGAGATCTAGGGATATGGTTTACGCGCAATGGATAGAGAAGGAAGATTTGGAGGAAGACCACCTATTGGATGGGTCTAATTATGATTCTTTGGAAGCCTCGTATGGTTGCCTTCTTAAGATCAATTGATATTAAAGCTTGGAAAGCTGGCGACAAAGGATGAAACATCCCACCAAGATTGAAAAGATGGGACTCTGTCTTGAAACACGAGGAAATGGAGCAAAGAGGAAAGCTAGCTTTGGGGAACTCCAAAGCATTGAATACCTATTCAATGGTATTGGCAGAAATATCTTGACTGGTCCATCAATGTGGTGGCCAAGGATGTTTGGGACACTCTCAAAACTACTCAGAGACATCCAAGGTGAAGATGTCAAGACTTAGGATGCTCACTACCAAATTTGAGAATTTGAAGATGAAAGATGAGACTATTCATGAGTTTCACAAGATATTTCTGGAGATTGCCAATGCCTCGGGAGCACTTGGTGAAAAGATGTCGAGAAAAAGCTGGTGAAAGATTCTCGGTCCTTGCCCAAGGTTTGCAATGAAAGTGTTTGCAATTGAGGAGGCTCGGGACTTGGCACTTGAAGGTTGAAGAACTTATTGGATCTCTTATGACTTTTGAGATGGGAATCGGTGAAGCTGATGACAAAAGAACAAAACACTTGTATCCAATCTTGAAGAAGGATGCAAGGTGGAAGATGAAGAAGATATCTGACTATAGCCATGCTTGGAAGGTTCAACAAACTCATCAGAATTGATCCAAAGTCAAGGTCAAATGTCAGGACATTGCATCGACATCGGCGAGATCTTATGACTCAGCGGAAGATCCAAGTCGGAAAAGTCAAGGAAGTGAGAATCAATGTCATGAATGTGATTTGGACATATTAAGTGAATATCGTACCTTTCTAAAGAAACAAAATAGGAATATGCTTGGTCGATGGTGATTCAGAGTGAATCTAGGAAGAAGGTGTCAAACTTGTCACTGCTCTCAACTGGTTGTACAATGATATGGATTCTAGTGATGAGGAAGTAACATTTGAAGAGCTTCTTTGTGTGTAAAAGTGGTGAAGTGTGTCAACAAAATGAGGAGCAGAAAAGGCGATTGAGAAGTTGGAAGCGAGAATGTGGTAGGTGAGGAAAACAAACCACTATAAATCACCTCAATAATGATATTATAATGTTGAACTCAAACTTGATCGGATGTCGTCTGTCGGAATGTTGACATCTGGTACTTGATAAGTTGGAAGAAATTCTTGACTTGGACAAAGTGCAGAAATAGGCATGGCCTAGGATATGTGTGAAAACTGTTGGTGACATTGAGAAGACATGGGAAACCAATGTCAAAGCATTGGTCACAACATAAAATGAGACATGTATGCGGCTCGGGTATGTGGATGCAAAGATTTGCTAATAACCAACAGAGGAACAAACACAAGTCAAAGGAAAGAGGATGTCATACCACAAAAGCAGGAAATGGGTGCCTCCCGGGATATGTGGAGGTTAAAATTTGTTGATCACAAAAACGGACCCTAATGAACCAATGTCAAAGCGGATGTCACAACATTGGGTTCAACATCAAAATCATAGAAACCTAAACCAAAAGTTTCAAAGATGGAGATGTTATTATTGTGGAAGGTTTGGTCACATAAAGTCCTCTGCTATAGGCTACATGGATACCCTAATCGGACTCCTTATGTAAAGCCTAAAACATCAAGGAACCCTACACTCAAAAGTGGAAGGGAGACAGCTCGATAGCACAAACTTCTCTTAGAGTACCTTCCCGAAAGATTGGTACTTTGTGGTGGATGTTCCAAGCATATATTGGAGCAGGGAATCTTCTCGGTGATGTTAAGCCTTATTCTGCAGTTCTTACCTTTGGAGATGGAGCTAAAGGAGAAATCAAAGGTGTTGGAAACTCAAATGTGCAGGTTCCAAACCAGATAGATATTCTTTGGTAAAAGGTTTGTTGCAAATCTCATTAGCATAAGTCGGCTATGTGATATAGGTTCACAGTCAACTTCACTAAGTCGAATGTCTTGTAATCAATGATGAACAAGTAGTGATTATGAGAGAGTCGGATCAAGGACAAGCTGCTACATGTGGGAATACGAGAACACCACTCATGTCTTCATGTGTTCTCGAGACAAAGATGAAGAGGAGTGAAGTTGTGGCGGCAAGAATGCAGTGATACACCTCGGAGGAATGAAAATGATCGAGTTCCATAGAAATCGGAGGATACCAAGATCTTTCATGGACAAAGGAAGAATCGTAGTAAGTATGAGGTTGGACGAGAATCAAAATGTCACCTCAATATCTAGACATCGACCACTCTAAAGTACTAAAGCAAAGTACTAGGATGCGGAAAGGATAACCAAGTATCTTCTTGTCAAAGGATACGGGAGAGGTCTTGGATGAAACCCTCGGTGGAGGAAATATCATGGTGGCTTCCATCTATGTTAATAAATTAGTATCACGAAGGAATGTCGGACACATTGATGGATGGCTCAACATTTCTTTCACGGAACAAGTATGCAAGGAATTGTGTCAAAGCTTGGAATGAAGAATGGCAGCCACACTAGGACTATTACCCCTCCACATTTGAAGTTGTCCAAGAGAACAAGTGGAGAAAGTGTTGATCAAAGCTTGTGTAAAAGGTTTTTATGAATGTGTCTTCTTGAGAAACAATCTCTCCTTGGATCGACGAAGCAAAGCGTGTGTTCCTATACAATGCGGTGATAGCAATTGTTCTAGGATGATGGATGAAGCGGAGACAGCGATTAAGTACAATGTCATCTGAGGATGTCATGACATAGTACTTGTGAACAAATTCTTGAAGTTCTTGAGGCTAGTCGGTAAGACTTTAAGGGACAAAATGGGTATTTGTCAATATGAGGAGTTAGCAATTAAGCGAGCCTGGGGATGAAAGGGACTTATTATTTCAATTATTCATAAGTGGGTTATTTAGGTATTTTCATCCTCATTTTAAAAAGTCCAGAATAGGAAGAGACATATAATAGTTTCTCCATTTGAAAGTTGTATCACTCTTTCTTCACCTAAAAGAAACTCACGAAATTCTTTGCCTTTTACGCTCTCCTCCTCTCAAAACAATGTTGAAATATGTCTTCATCATCCTCATCATCCAAGAATCGGGATCTTCATCTCCCTCCATGAAGTTAGGTCAAATCTGAAGCCATGCACAAGACGAGGATTACTCCAGCTGCGTACAATGGCTTGACCGAGAAAAAGTCAAGTTACGCACAAAATGCAAGAAGGGCACAAGCATCCTCTTCTGGTAAGACTCCTACCATCATCCTCCTCTCTAGGGTCTGGAGTCGGTCGTGTGGCCATAGCTAGGATAGTGACTGATATCCTAAATGAGAATAAATCATGCACAGGATTTCGGTCCCCAGAATCATAAGTCTGCTAGCCTAGCTTGGCGGTTGATCCAGATGTCAATGAGAATGTCAAGACATCGGTGATGATGACTCTCTGTCAAGGATGATGTAAATCATATGCTCAAGTCCACGAAGGATGTAAAGAGATAATGTAGCTGAATCCTGGCTGAGATTTCGATGAGATTCTTGAAATCCCGGATCATTGTACCTCGATAAATCTCCTGCTTGTCTCTCTTGGTAACATCTCGATAGCATTCTTGAAGATTCTCCGAGAAGAACACTAATCGAATATTGATTCTCACACCATCAATCTAGATGAAGAGTTCTCGATAATGACCTCATAGCAAAGGTTAATCCGGCATTGCTAGGAGGGTAATGAATAGGAAGGAAAACAAAATATTCAAGTCCTGTTGGGAAGGTTACTAGAAGCTCATAGGTCTCCTGGGGTGTGAACAAGGCATGAAAAATCGGTAAGAAGGTTAAAACTTCGGGAAGAGTAAGGTGAAGAGTGGTGGGTACCTCTAGGCAAAGAGCACCTCAATTGTGAAGAAAGGACAGAGCCCTCGAACAAGATGATTCTGATTTTGATGTTACAGAAAATGTCGACATTCATTCCAAGAGGTTGTCTCTTGGGAAAATGCCTAGTCCTAAGTGGCAATGACAACATTTCCTTCCACCACCACGAGAATGCTAACGGTGGAAATATGTGAGTTTGAAGATTGCACTTGAAAGGCTGAATAAAGATGCTCTTGATGCAAGGATGTGATTGATCGATCAAAGCGGGGTTGATGAGAACTGGTGAAGTTCTCAAATTGCTATGAAGGTTTGGTGAAGGAGTTCATTGTGAACACTGTCCGATGGATGTCTTGATGGAAGCTTCGGCGAGACTTTAACTGTGTTTGTCGGGGAAGAAAAGTGAAGTTTTCCCAAGTGTAATCAACAAGTATTTGGGAGATCGATGATGCTCAACTTGAGCTTGAAGCGATAATCAATGTGTCAAACGATTCTTGCCAGCAAGTAAAACATTGGCCTTTGAAGGAAAGCTTCGCTAGCAAATTGAGTGTCAAATTTGCTATTAACAAGATAGGTGCAGCCAACTAGTTCCCACAAACCACAAGTCAACCATCTCCATTGGTCAGGGAAGGTTCATTTTTGCTGTTGGAACAAAAGCAAAGTTTGATTATGGGCTACATTTATGATCGACTCTAAAACATCTTTGATTATGCTATAAAAGGACCAATAGCATTTCCCTCCCTCCTGTGTGGTATTATAAGTCAATACCCGACATTCTAGGAATAGAGATACGATGTAAAGAGCTCCGCCTTAGCTTCCACTATAAACTATTTCAAGGAAGCATGTTCACATTGTCATGACATCGGTGAGACATCAAATGTCAAAGCATAGGATCATGTCTTTGTGCTAAAAGACACCATAGGGAACTTGAAGCAAGGAAGCAGACCATTGAACAAGTCTCTACACTTGAAAGGAGGAAGACACAGGTCGAGGAAGAAAGGCTTGATGGTGATAATCCTGCTGCTCATATGGATGATGATGCTGACAGCAATTGCTTTGGTAAAGAAGGCTCGAAGATGCTTCCTTCCACAATGCTTCTTACGGAGAACTTGAGTTATCTTCTGCTGTGCCCTGTTGTCTCTGTCTTTGTTAGGTCAATTGTTTCTTGTTCTTGTATTTTTCCATTTTGTATTTTGGATGGTATGGTGTTGTAACTTTTAACAATGTTGGTACTCTCTTTAATTATTTGCTCAAATGCTTGGGGCACTTGTATGGTTTCCTTTGGCCCTTTATGGCTAAAAGGAGAAGAAACTAATGGCATTAGTATTGGGATTTAAATGAGGCTATATGGGCATCTTGTGTGACAATAGTATTAGGAATTTGGGAAGCTAGAACATTTAAACTTGTATGTGGGAAATTGTGGGATTTACTGTGGGAATTTATCTTCTCTAAGTTCTAGTTACTTGAAGCTTAGGAAAGCTTAGAACTAGTTTATTGTCTTATAGGTACTACGATGTGTTAAGTAGTTTTAGCCAAAAATGTGCCAAAGGGGTTTGTTAGTGTTTTAAGTTGGCATTAATTTTGGTAAAACTAAGCTTACTAATGTCATGATAGATGTCATGACATTCGAGAGATTGAAGATAAATCCTCTTGGACAAGGATGTTAAAGACAGCTCGATGGAAGCTAAAGGCATGTGAAATGCGGCGATGCGATGTCATGGATGTTATGACATTCGATGTGACGATACGATGCGAGAATCATTTTCTGAGATTTTCGGGAAGTTTGTTGTTTGCTAAATTATGTTTTACATTTTTGAAAGCATGCTCACGTGGCTGCTAGGTTAAGCTTAATTAAAACTAAATTGGTTGTTGAAAGACCATGTTTTTAGGATTAAATTAAGTAAACCTAGCTATCTTTATGGAAGCCAAAGCGAAGATTTGGGATGCTTCTATAAAAGGAATTCAACCCTTACACTGCAGCCACGCCTCTGGAATTTATTGAAAATATAGCAGTTGTATTTGTGTCTGTTAAGATTTACAGATTGGTTTTGTCAATTCTAGTTTCTCTTGTGAGCCAAGCAATTTATCAATTGATAAGTGCATTGGACTAGGATTTGTTTGAAAGGGTAGTTTATCACTCAAAGCTTTGAAGCACAGTGTTTGTCTCTTGATTGAAAGCTTTGAGCGAGATCAAGATAGTTTATTGATGTGTCACAATTCAATTAATCAATAGGTTGATATCCTTTGAGGAGTGGTAGGAACTCGATCTAGGTAGGACTTAGATTGAAGTGTCATTGGGTGGGTTTATGTGAAGGAGATAAACTGGTTGGTTTATTCACGATTAATTCTAAATAGTGAATTTCCTCCACGGCTTGGTAGCCGGATGTAGGTTTGTTAGAACCAGGCCGGGTGAACAACTTATTGTGTTATTCTTTGCTACGTATTCTTGTGTGAATTGTCAACATAGTGTAGGAATCTTGTGTCATTCTGTGACATCAAGTATCTGCTGCAGGAATTTCAAATATAACTATTATTATTTTATTATAACTATTATTATTATTATTTTATTATAACTATTATTATTATTATTTTATTATGACTATTACTATTATTCTATATTATTATTACTAAATATTATTATTATTAATTATTATTATTACTTATGTCATTATTACTAATATTATTATTACTATTATTATATTATATTATTGTTACTATTGTTTTATACTTACACTATTCATTTATTATGTTTATATTATCACTAATATCTATTATTGTAACTAATTTTCAACTTTTATCACCATTACTTACTATTATTATTAATAACAAATTATTATTTTCTTAACCCATAGTTACTACTATTCCTAACTCATAAAATATTTATTATATATATCCCAAAATACAAAAAATTATAATAGTGTTAGTAAAACATTTTTATTATTAGGATTGTTTTTATATATTATCCCCATTTGTAAATTTGTACCCCATTCCCCACGTGATGTAATAATTAGTAAATATTGTTATTGCTTTATCATTTAATCATTCACAAAGCACAAACCCAAATGTTTTCAAACTAATACTCGTGCGAGCATTTTACTACCGAGTTGACAAAGCTTTGAAGCGTCTGGCGGCCACACATTTGTGCACACGCTTACTCTTGGGCTTACAATGAAACTTTAATTGATTAGTTAAACATTATTTAATTATCTAATTAGGTTATTTAAAATTAATTAGTCTACCTAATTAATTTTAGTAAATAATTACTTGATTAAGTTTTAATTAGTCGATTAAATTTATTTTCGTGCACCTACGATGTCGTTCATTTATTTGTGCAAGCCACCTTGTATGGGCTTTTAATTTACGTACTCGCTTTATTTAATGTTTGTATACAATTATTTGTTCATTCCGTTATCGCACCTTAGTCCATATGCTCATTAACCATAACTCATCTAAAAAAAAAGTACCATAATTAAAGTTTCAAACCTCGATCCAGCGTCGGGTGCACTTTCAAAACTTTTCATAATAAAGTACAAGTTGTTTAGTCGTTGGGCTAGACTAATTGCTAAAAACTTGTCCCCAAATAAACTTTAATCTTTAAGTCATTGGACGTTAGACCGGTTGCTTAAAGACTCTAAATAACGTGAACTCGTTTCACTTCACTTTTCTCAAGAAAACTTTTGGGTGATAGACTACGTGCGAGCATTAGTTCCTCGGGTTTCTAGTATTTGAATCGTGAGGCGTTAGCCTCGTTGTTGGTACTTTTTCATCCACATAAAAATAATTCAACTCATTCAAATTCTTTGTCGCTCATATCACGATCGTAAAAACTCTTTCGGATAAAGAGGGTGTAATAGTCGTTTCAAATCGACGAGGACTCAAGCTTTTCAAACAAACAAAACAAGTCCTAGTTCAAAGTATTTGAAATGTCTAAATGCACGATTTTTCTTATAAAATCAATACAACAAACTAAAAGCCTTTTTAAGGAACTACAGAGTTTGACTTTCCCATTGCGAGGAATATGTAGGCAGGTTAGAAACCGTGTCAAACTCAAAATAATAATAAACAAATCCTTTTTCTTCTTTATTCATAACAGCAATAAACACACACACACAAAGCGTGAATTAAATGGGTCCCATCAGTACCATGGATGTAAGGGGTGCTAATACCTTCCCCTTACATAACTGACTCGATCCACTTTTTGGTCACGTGGACCGCCTTATCCGCTTGTTTGGGGTTTTATCTATATTTCCCCGTTCTTTTAGAACAAATAAAATTAGGTGGCGATTTCACTAGTTTTCGAAATTAAAAGATTTTTGAAAATCGAGTTGCTTCAACGGGTTTTCTTTTAGGCAGACAAGCTGTGGAAATTTCTTGTTGTCATGATTTGAGCTTGTTGAGAAGAACAATCATGTCATGATAAGTTCGAGATGAAAAGGAAATAGCGACTCAAATGGCGAGGCTATTGCTAATTGTTTGCGGAGTTAGAGATAAGGTTCTATCCGAGGAATGAGCTGGAAAAGCGGTCAATCAAGACTTTGTTCCCAATGAGGAATGTTCTCAGCTGGGGAACATGATAGAGAAAAGATGTATTTCTCTGCTTGGGGATAATCTGCTGAAGAGATGACACACCTACATGAGTGAACGCAATCTAAACCGGTGATATGGAAGCAAACATTGAGAAATGCGAGGAATGCATTAATGATGTTATTATGTATGAATGATGAATGTCATATGCATCTTGACAATACTTGACAAGACAATAAAGAGGTATTTGGGGAAAAGGACCACGTCACGGTTCGAACAAATACTCGGCAAAATCTGCGA
This sequence comes from Vicia sativa, assembly GCA_021764765.1. NCBI lineage: Eukaryota > Viridiplantae > Streptophyta > Magnoliopsida > Fabales > Fabaceae > Vicia > Vicia sativa. Next base: position 209,393,449 of record CM038796.1, read on the forward strand.
CAATGGTGTAGGCGTTGTTGATGATAAATCTGAGTTGCATGCTTTAAACTTTTGGAAAAGGCATTCCATTAGCAACCTTGTTGGGAATTCTTCTTGGATAAGAATATACGTCCTTTGATGATCTCTGTGAGGAGGAAAACTTTTGTAATTGTTCTATTTTTTGGCACTTTTCGAAAATCGTTGAATTTCTTTCGTGTTCATAGTTCAAAGGAAAATTTTGAAGTAAAAATTCATTTAAAACTTTTAGTTCCAAAGTGATTTTCACAATAAAAGCGTTATTTTGCAAAACTGAATAAGCAAAATTGCAAACAAAAGGCACAAGGCTCAAATTTATTGATAGAATGGTAATCGGGCGTGATTCCATGAACTATTTACAAGAGTTGAAAATGATAATTTATTGGGAAAGGTTACATTGAAAGCAAATAAGCGCTATTATCCGTAACAACTTTGAATTCCAGCGGTGCTTGTTGCTTGAATTTGATTGAAGATCCGTTGACGGAAGATTCTTGATTGTGGTCTGGTGATTAGATTACTTTGTCATTTTGTATCCTTATTTTTGCCTAGATTGCCTTTTCGGGTTTTCATCTATCGGGATAATTTACATTTATTGCCTCTAATTTTTGCACTGGACCGCCTTTTGGGGTTTTCAGTCCACGAGGCGCTCATTTTGCCTAAGCCGCCCTTTTCGGGTTTCGACTTACGAGTTGTTCTTTTGTTTTAGACAAAGTATTTCTTGTTGCATCATTCAGGGATCGGAGGTTCATCGATCCATGGTTGTGAGAGTCATAGCACCTTGAGAAAAGCTTCTTTTGACGATGTATGGGCCTTCGTAATTAGGAGTCCATTTGCCCTAGAATGCTGGTTGAAAAGCGAATCTTTTTAAGCAGTCGCCTTCTCGAATTCACGGTCGGATCTTTTTGTGCTTTCTTCATCCTTCTTTGATATGATTTTCCATGACAGGCGGTGGTAGCTTTTCTTCAATTAAGTTCGGTGATCGTATCTACTTTGACACCATTCGGCCTCGGATAACTTAGTTTCCATGAGAACTCTCATTGACGGGATCTCAACTTCTATGGGGAGCACCGCTTCCATGCCGTATACTAGAGAAAAAGGAGTTGCTGTTGAAGTGCGTCTTTGATCGATGCCCATGCGAGCAAATGGCGATTCGTGCCGATCTTTGTAGGTGATGACATTTTACGGACGATCTTTTGATGTTCTTGTTGGCGGCTTCAGGCGCCGTTCATCTTTGGCAGTAAGGAGATGAGTTATGATGCTCGATCTTGAATTCCTCACACAGTTCTTTCATCATTTTGTTGTTCAAGTTCGATCCATTGTCTGTAATGATCTTACTTGGAACTCCATATCGGCAAATGAGGTTGTTCTTGATGAACCTCACAACTACATGTCTTATGTATTGGCGTGAATCTTGCTGACCCATTTGGTGAAGTAATCAATAGCCACTAGAATGAGCGATGTCCATTGGGCGCTTTTGGTTCGATCATCCCAATCATGTCGATGCCCCATGGAGAAAGCCATGGAGAAGAGCGTTGAGTAGAGTTGGTGGCACATGGATCTTATCTGCGTAGATCGGCACTTGTGACATCTTTTAACGTGTTCTGACAATCGATTCCATCGTTATCAATAGTATCCTCTCAAGATTTTTCGGACATTGCATGCCCATTTGAATGGGTTCAAAGGACCCTTCATGCACTTCATGGATGATTGTGTACTTCTTGTTTATCGGCGTCTGGCGGGACCATGTCGAAGTTTCTTTTGTATCTTCATTCGGGAAGAAATTTCTAGAAAATCTCCTTAGGGTTTTCTCATCCTTATCTGATGCCCAGTGGGTACTCGTGTTAGAAGAAAACATTTGATGTCGTGGAACCACGGTTTATCGTCGAAGACTGCTTGATTCTTGAATACATATGCGGGTCTTTCAAGTCGTACGTCTGGATCTTAGGTATATCATTCCAATGGTTGACTTTGAACATGGAAGATAGAGCCAAGGGGTACGCCATTCGATTACGATCTCGGGGATATGATGCGTTCCACTTTGTTGAAGAAAGTCAACAAACGTCTTGCATAATCTCTGGGGAATCAAACCAAGATGATGAGTTTCATACTTGTCTTTGATTTGGTTGATCACAAAGTTGAATCTCCATATGTCAGGATCTTGATCCTCGAGTCGATAGCTTCTTGATACCCATGATACAAGCTTCATATTCTGCGATGTTGTTGGTGCAATCAAATAGTCTGGCGGAAAGCGGGATATGAGAACCCTCGGGAGTAATGATGCGCCCCAATTCCATTGCCAAAGACATTAAGCGCTCCATAAAAATTAAGCCCCATCGGATTCGGATCGGGACCTTCTTGACGTGATTCGTCACATCTTTCATTTTTAAGTACATAACATCCTCATGGGAGTCGAACTTGAGACCTTTGGTATTCGTTGGTGATAAGCCAAGTGATCGTGAGAATGCTTCCTTTGACCTTTTGAGCGGTCTTGGATGTCATACTCGGATAATAGCATCTGCCATCGAGCAATTCTCCTGTAAGGCGGGCTTTTCAAAGACATACTTGATTGGATCCATTTGGAGATTAACCAAGTTGTGTGATTGATCATGTCTTTGGAGGCGTTTGAAGCCCACAAAGCACAACATGTTTTCGGAGCATGGAGTAACGAGTTCCACGATCTGAACTTTTTACTCAAGTAGTAAATGGAATGCTCCTTCTTACGGTTTCATCTTGCTATCCAAGCCGCAGCCCATGGACTCTTCTAGTGCGGTGGGTACATGATTAATGGTCTTCCTTATTTGGAAGAATCGGTATTGGAGGTTCGACAGGTATTCCTTGATCTTGTCAAGCGCTTTTGGCAATCCTTTGTCCACACAATCTCTTGATTTTTGGAGAAGCTTGAATATCGGCCAGTGCAGATCATTTGAGAGATAAATGCGGAGATGTAATTCAACCGTCCGAAATCCTCTTACCTGCTTTTCGTATGTGGCGTAGGCATTTCTTGAATAGCCTTAACTTTATCGAGGTCCTTCAATACCCCTTTGGTGACGATGAAACCTAGGAGCTTTCCACATCTTACCCCAAAGGTGCATTTGTTAGGATTAGAATGACTGAAATTTCCTTAGTCATTGAAACAATTTTGAGGGATATTCTATATGCTCTTCTTCAGTGTTAGACTTTGCTATCATGTCGTCTACGTAGAATTCAATCTCTTTGTGCATCATGTCATGAAAGAGTAGTCATTGCCCTTTGGTAAGTTGCTTTGCATTCTTTAATCCAAATGGCATTACTTTGTAAAAATGTGCCCCATGGTCTTCTCCATATCTTGAAGCCATTCTCATCGATTGTAGCGGACCGTCCATGAAGGAAAAGGCGTTGAAACGATTACTATCCACTAGCATGTCGATGTCTGGTGGTAAATCATCTTTTGGACTTGCTTTGTTCAAATCCGGTAGTCAACACATTCGACCTTACCGTCTTTCTTGGAGCGAGGCCTTTGTGTTGGCTAGCCATTGAGGATATTCAGTGGCGAGGAAACGTCGGCTGCTTTTGAACTTCCTTTTTGATTTTGTCGGCCATTTCGGGGTGAACTCTTCTCGGTTTTGCTTAGCGGTGGACACTCCGGCTTTAATTGCAAATGATGCTCCGATCTTTGGTGTCTAAACTCGGCATCTGGATAGCGAATACATCGGCCTCTTTGGGAAGATCAATCGGTTGCTCTTGGCGTTCTTTGTCGGTGAAGCTCCGATATTTACTTCTTTTTGTCTTCCTCAGAACCCAAGTTGATTGCTTCCAGAGGCTCTTTGTGAGGTTGAATGATTCTTTCCTCGTGCTTAAGTAATCGAGAAATCTCATCTGGGATCTCTTCTTCATCTTCTTCCTCGGCAACTTCAGGATTTCAAAGTTGGGAGAGCATAGAGTTATTGCTTTCAATGGATTTGTCCATCATTGTCTGCATATTTGATTTATGTTTGATTAATTAACTCTTCTTTCGGTTTTTTTGAAAAGATAATGTGAAAGTGTGTCACAGTTATTGTATTTTTTTGAATATTTTTATTCGTTTTTAGGATTATCATTTCAAGAAAGGGTAAAAATGAAAACAAACACAAAGTGTGGAATCAAAACAACGCATTTTATTTATGATTCACAATATGAAGCGGGGCCTAAAATACAAACTCATTCGTCTTGGGCAAGACAAAGAAATTATTTAAAAGCTAAACCCTATAAAACATCTCTTTGCTTTGGGCGAGCGAGTTCAAAACAAAAGCAAAGATAAACTACTTAGAACTATGAACATTTGTTGTGAGTTTCGATGGTGGCGAACTCCTTGGAAGTCGAGGTATTGGCGGTTTCCACTTAGCTTAATCCTTGAGTAGACTTTGGTCGTTGGCGAGCGAGCTTTGAAGATTACAGACCGGACCTTGCCTTTTGTCTTTGCTAAGCGATCTTCTTGATGAATGGATCGAGAAGCATGGGATACAACATATGTATTTTACAGCGCTGCGTTGAATTAGAGGATGTACCCTCCAATCTTAGTGAAGAGACTCATTATCGTGACACTTTCCAATTCGTTATCCCGAATCGTACCCCGATCTTGATGATCACGTTGATGTAGTCGTAGTCAAGATTTGGTTTAACAAATTCCATAGGTGCGTCAAAGCGAGAGATCTTCATTTGGAACCTCGATTGGTGATTAGATCGGGAAGATGGATACACCTCTTCGGTTGACTAGGATACTCAAAAGAATCACCCCATCCGATTAGGTTGGATGTCTTCAATCGATTTTGAGCTTTCTGGCGATGTATTTTCACCATGTAGTCAAATTGGCCACTTGGTTCTCCCAGGTATCCCAAACTTGAAGGGACGGGTGGACTTTCATTACATTGTAGGGATATGCCCTTGAATTGATCGTTGGAGGATAGTATGGTGTATAAGATTCTTCACGAGACACATATTGGGACATTTAGATAAGTGCTCCACTCTTGGATCCGGAGAGGTTGTCTTCATCACCTTCATTGGTAATAACATTAACCTCTTGAAGCGGGGTTTAGAAACCCCTTTGTTGAATACTTCTTTGATCGGGAAGTGCTTCATCCCTTTGCTTGTCTTTAGGGAATACGGGCGTGAACAGTCGGCTTTTGTCTCGTTGTTGACGGGTTTGATTACTTGTCCCCGACCTTGACATTGCCATCTTTTACTATTTAGCTGCCTCTTTATAAGAAGAGATAGATGATCTACTTTTCTAGTAGATTCATCTTCTAACGGATATCTGGAGATGTGTCCTTCAGCGTCGTTGGGTACGTGATGAAAGATGGCTTATGTAGCAAAGCTTGTTCACCGATGATGGTTACTAGCTTCCCATTTCTTTAATTCGGTTTACGGTGGAGTGGAAATTCTTGCTCACTTCGTGTATCCATGGCCTTCCTAGCAAACAACTATAAGCGTTGGCGTCCATGACACGGAAAGTAATTTGGAAGGTATGCGGACCAATTGTCATCGGAGATCGACTTCCCCAATAAGCGACTTCCGTGACCCGTCAAAGGCTCTTACCACTATGTCGTTGAACTTCATCGGTGTTCCTTTGTAAGCTAAGTGAGGGTCGTTTTGGCATTACATTTAAAGATGATGGTATCCACTAGGGCGTTGGACGGAGTCGATTGGCAAATCATTGAGATATGCGAGCCAAATTGTGATCCCTTCCTGCGGAAGTTCTTCATCGCTAAAGCTTAAGTTATTGCAATTTTATGTTGCCCTAATACCTCAAGCGATCTGTAGTCACGTCGTGATCTACATAACCTAGTCTCTACCTTCATCAAAGCTTCTCGGTGAGCTTGAGTTCGGGAGTAGAGAGTATAGAAATCTTGGAAGATGCATCGTGATCCACGACTCGATACTCGCTTTTCTTGATTAACCATTATCTCATCAAAATCTGTGTTGGCGTTGGTTCTGGGAGGACCAACATTTGTGTTGGATTAACGGCGGGAATCATTGTGGGATTCTCGGGAGACATGTTAGTTTTGTCTAACAGCGGCCCGGTCTTGGTGAGCAGATGTACTCGTCCACTTTGTGTTACTCGTCCTATCTCGTTATGTTGACATTATTTGGGAAGAGTTGGCATGGGTTTCTCCTTTCCATCCTCTATCACAGTTGCATTGTATTGATAAGGAATTGCTTTGCTAGAACTGTATGGAACAGGACCGGGTAAGCAAATCACCAAAGGAGACCCTGGAATGTTGGAACCGTTGTATTCAATCTCCACATGCTTGGGTACATTGAAACAGGGGACGATAACGTTTACTTCAGGATTTTCCCAGTTGATATCTGAGACTAAAGCTCATGCAGAAAATGCCCTACTGTATTCACGTCATAGTCATCTCTGTTTCTATAGATCTGTATGTCACCAATGTCTAGCAATCGTTGAATGTCTGTTCTTATGGTGGGACACCCTCGAAGATCCTTGAAGCAGATGTTGCAAGCTGCGTAATCGTGTTTAGTGAAGGCTGTCATACCCCAAAATTTGCCCTCATGTTTCTCAAGACATTCCATACATCTATACTCAAGGATTCCTCAAGAGTTGATCAGACAAACTCTCTCCTAGACAATCAACCCAAACTAGGGTTTGGCAATTCTCAGATCAAGATGGACTTCCAACATCTCCAATGGTCATCATGCCTCCTCACATGCTTCAAAGACCCTCCATGTCAAGTTTCAAGCTTCACAAGTCAAGTTTCCTCAGACAATTGCTCGGATGGTTTGAAAAGGTTGTATTGGTCAAAAGTCAACTGGTCAACATACAGTCAAACTTCGATTTTTGGTCAACATCCTCATTTTGAAGTTACATTCATCATTTGATCAAGGGTTGATCATGATTCATCAAGAAAACTCAAGATTTGCTCAAAAGTCAACTTTCAAATTAGGGTTTCTAGGTGAAAAGTCAGCCGAACTTTGGTGATCATAACTTTCTCATACTTTCTCGAAAGTTTTCCACCACCTCTTGTTTGAAGGAAATTCAATTCTCTACAACTTCATGTCTCACAAGAATGTCCAAAAATGCTTCATTTGAGAGGTATGGCTCAAAACATTCTGGTCCTTTTCAAAGTCAACAAAGAGTCAACTTTTTGTTTGAAGATATATTGAGCATGGTAACTCAATTGAGATGAAAACAAAGACATTGTTTAGAGGACTCTTAGAGCTTTCAAAAGTCCAAGAACTCTCAAAAATGTGGAAAATGAGCAAGATACACTATTGAGTTGGGGAATTTTGGACAATGCACAAGGACATTTGGTCAAAATGCAAAATTTTCCAAATGGGCCTATAATATTTGATCAAACTTGTTCATGACATTATTTGTGACCCATAAATGCTGGCCATGGCAATTTTCTATTTTATTGATTTTATTTTGGATTTTAAACCATTTAATTCCAAATTAAATTACATAAAATATGAAAATAAATTATTTTTCAAATGAGTTGGATTTATATCTTCCTTGAAGTCCAAGAGCCCATAATCCTTACCAAATTCGTGATAGCATGCATATGGAAAGAAAAAATCAAATTTTAAGGAAATTTGATTTTATTTAAAGAAAATATTGCACAATCAATGATCAATCTTTTTTCCTCTTTCTCTCTCAAATGCCTCTATAAATAGCCGGCATTGTGTACAAACAAGAAAACCCTAGCCAAAGAACCAACCCTTATTCTTGCAAATTTTTCAAGAAACTTGAAAAATCGTGTTCTTATTCCAGCCACTTTCGACCTTCAAACATCATTCCATTGTCTTGGGTAAGTTTGAGTAAGTATACACTCTTACCATTGATCAAAGCACCTGGATCGATGCATATACATACATACATATTCAAAACTTTCTTGATTTGGCATTTTAATATCCGTGTGTTTCAATTGATTTTAATGATTCTAATGTGCTTATGAGATGCCAAGGAACCGATCGGGCAATCGTTTGAGCGTCCAAAACATGAGATGCCATGCTAGGGTTTCCGGTGGAAAGCTTTGAACCAGCTTACCTTGATTCAGCCAAAACCGACACGCCATTGAATTCGGAAGGGTCGAAATAGGTGGACTAGGTCTCCTTTTGCTTGTAATTTTCGTATTTAGCGGGTTTGAGGATCATCGTCGCCGGAGAGGCACGAACTAGGCTCGGCGTCGGTGGCCCAGCTTGGCCGGTTGACTCCGATTGACTGCGGGTAAGTATTCGTGCTTCCTGATTCGTTCTCTCTTCAACTGGACCCCATTTGTTGTGTTTGATATAAATCGGTGACGTTGATGCATATATTCACCAATTTCCACTTTCAAAACAACAAATGACAGATGGCGCAGTGGTAAAGATGCTTCCTGTTCCTGGATTCCCCTCAAGGTCATCAGTTCGAGCCAGCCTGGGGCCTGGTTTTGCTTTTCTTTTTCCAAACTTCAACTTTTCAATATTTTCATATTTTCATTTTTTTTAATATTTTGCATCATTTTAATTTATTTTCATAATTTTATTTCTGCATTAAAAAATCATCAAAACATTTTTTCCTTTTGCATTTATTTTCAGAAAACCTTTATTTAATTTATAAAATAAAAAAATATTATTTTGCATGCATATTTAATTTTATTCATAATTTCTCATTTAATCCACTTTTAATTAGTTTTTAATTACTAAATTGCATCTAAAAAATCTCAAAAAATTATTTTAGCATATTTACATTATTTCCAACATGTCATATTTTTCTCATTTAAAAATTTGCATTTTCTAACATTTTCTCTTATTCGATTCATCTCGTATTTTCCGATTTCTCATTCTTTCACAGGTTATGCCGATTCAGACAATTTTCTTTCATCGTTTTACTTTTTCAAATAATGTATCTGTTCATGGGATGTAATAGTTTTAAATTAGGCTTTTATTTTCCGCACCTTTCAATTATGTATCTGCCCCAAAGCCATGTAATAGCGTAGGACATTTACCTTTCCGCATCTTTACATTCCCGCATTTTAATTTCCGCACTATAAACTGCTAGTAACTAGGCGTGTGGCAAGATAAAATTGAACATAGCCCACTAATTTTCAAGATAACATGTATCTGAAATCAACACACTCTTTCACATGCACCTTAGGGTAATTCTCTCGTTGCCTTACAATTCAAATGGTCATGTCCTCGAGCGTAGGGTATTCTAGGTTGCCTTCAAAACAAATCATCATAGTCCCTTCGATACAAAGATCATTGGTACGATGTCGCCCCTCGAAAACATGATCTTGACCCTCGATTGTCGCCTACAAAAATGATGATAGTCCTTCAGATGTGCTAGGATACTTCCTATAAGTTGCCTCCTATGACCATACGATGTCCCTTGAATGTCCGCTTACATCCAACGAATAGGGTTACCTACCAACTAATGGTATGGATAGCACTATTCTAAAAACATGAAAACGACCATTACGAGTGGGTAATAAGACTTTTAGTTGCTTGCTCTATCAAAATACTTTTCACACACTTTTTCAAAGTTCAAACTCTTTTCAAAGCGAAACATTTCCGAACACTTTGTATACATTCCTACATGAATCATTACAAAGTCAAAGTGAAATGCCTTTTCAAAACATTCTTCAAACACACAGAAGCACAAGTTTTTTCAAAAATGATCTAAGCAACTAAGAGCCCGTAGATAACTACGGATGGAAAGGGGTCTTGATACCTTCCCTTTTCATAATACCCTTACTAGAATCTAACGGTCTTTTTACGTACTTTTACCTTCCCTTAATTGGATAAAAATAAAAGTCGGTGGCGACTCTTGCTATCACATTTGCGATACAAAACACTCAAAGTCAGTTCACCGTATTACAGGCACCCATTGTCTTTGTACGTACCATGGAGATGTACCAAGTTTCCTCGATCGATTCACGTGCGGACGAGATACCTATCTGTATTTCTTAGTATCGATTCCTTGTATGTCCCTTGGTGGGAAGTGGATTTGCTTGCACGTTCGGGTTTGTGTTTTGAAGGAGAGAAGATTAGATTTCACTAATCTACGTGCTTACTTCAATCTTTATGCAATGCTCAAGATCATGGCACGGTGCCAGATGAAAAGGGCAAGATACATCCGCCTTGTACCACCATGGCAATTTTTCGGGATCGGTGGTGACCTTATGCATGATTCCTTTCTATGTCTGGTATAGTTCTGTGTATCGTCATCGGAATTGGGTGTTGAGACCGGGCGACGGTTTTGATTGTTAAGCTGTTGTCGAGGTTGTTAAGTTTGTTGAGTTTCTTTGGGCTAGAGCAATTCACAGTATTGGATTGTGTTAACAGGCGGGCGTTATAGCTATCATCGTTGTTGGTGACATTCTTTCCTTGGTTTCCCTCGGATACCATTCCTATGTCATGTTCCTTTTTCTTTGGGCGGTTCCAACCTTCCTAGTTCCACTAGAGTTCCTATTTCTGGTCGTCTGTTCGAACTCCTTCCTCTAGCCTCATTCCCATGCTTACCATCTCGGTGAAATCTCGGGGGCGCTAGCGATCATTAGATTGTAGTAGAATGTACAAAGAGTGTTTAAGAATACCTTGGTCATCTCCTTTTCTTCTAATGGTGGGTTGACTTGGCGAAATTTCCCTCCATCGTTGAGCATATTCTTTGAATGTCTCTCTTTCCTTTTGAGACATGGGCGGAATTGATCGATCGGGAGCCATGTCAAGTTAAACTTGTATTCTTGGACAAAACTTCGCCTAAGTCATTGAATGTTTGGATACGCGTTGTCTAATCCATGTACCACTGATGCGGCACTGTAAGACTATCTTGGAAGTAGTGGATTAACAAGCTGGTGATTGTCGTTGTCGTGGACATTTTCACTGCATACATCGTGAGATGACTGCGGACGAATTTTCCTTTGTACGGGGACTTTGAATTTTGCGGTATCCTTGCGAGGAACTAAGCATAGATCATGGGCGTTATTTCCAAGCAGTTCTTTTCACGGATCGTTTTAATTTAAAATTTGCATTTTGAGGAGGAATTCTCCATCGGACCACGAAGATTCGTTATTGTTGGAGCTATGGTGAGCTTCTTCGTCTCGGTGGTGTGAACTCTTTGAGTTCGTCATGATCGGTTGAGAAACCGTTATAGTGACTTCGGAAAAGTTACTCGATCTTTGTGGAGTAAGTGTTGAGTTCTGCAAAGTCGGTTGGCAAAATCCGATGCGAAATTGAAAGGCATGCCCCATGCGGAAGAGTGAACTCTTGGAGTAGTAGTGTCTTGAAATCATTTGTGATTTTGATGCTCGATGTAAACTGGCGACTTTTATTCTTTGTAATGAATTGACCAAAGTGAGTCTTTCCACCTCTTCTTGCGGTGTTGTTACCGTGCTCTGACTCAACATTTTCTTGCTCAAAGCCTTCCATTACTTTCCTTTTTGAGCGTGTATTGTATGTTCGAGGTAAATTTGTGGGCCGGTGAAACTCTAAGGCGTGATGACTTGGCGATCTTTCCCTTTCGTAAAAATTCCAAAGATCGAATCTAGACAATAGACTCAATATGCAAAATATGATGCATGATTATGAATGTAAAGAAAGATTTCCAAATTTCGCTAAAGAAATTTACGGCAAATATTTGGATGGAAAACATTTATTTTATTTATTATTGAAAGAAGATTACAACAATTGTTTTGAGCATTGCTCACACAAATGATAAAATAAATGATAAAATTATAATCTAAACTAATTAATCGTCCTCGTCGGATGAAGATCCAAGGCTTGATGTAGCTTCAACCGGATTTCCTTCCCATAGTGAGCTTTTAGTTCGACTTTCTCGACTTAGCTTGCTAATGACTCTCTTCCACTCGTCGGGAGGCGGGATCCTTTGGTTGTCATTTCCTCAAGCTTTCTTTTCCTTTCTTTGATGTATCGGCTTGATCGCGTTATCTTTGGCGAATCCTCTCATCTTTCTCCATGAGCCACTCATCTTGGAAATAAAGCGTCTTTTCATGATATTTGACTTGCTTTTGAGCTTTTCATTCTCGAGATCGATCTTAAGGAACTTGTTTTCCAAAGCTTGTTTCTCAAGCCTCATCTTGGCCAAAACTTCTTGGTATTCTCCCATAGTCTCGTGGGAAAAATTGTTGATTTGGAGGAGAACATGGGTTCCTCATAAGCATAAGGCATTGAAATTCCTTAAGCTCTTTTCTTTACCCAAGTGTAGATTTCCATGGCTACACAATTCTTTGCTTTCCTTTTCCTTCCCGGATGTGATGCCAAGCTCGATCATTACGGCTTTCAAACCTTGAGAATCCTCTCCTTCATGATAGAAGTAACTCTCTACTATAAAACCAAAGGTTTACTAGGTTTGCGTATCCGAGTTGACGTCTCGCTAGGAATGGGTTGTAGTTGATTCCTCCTTTTGTACCCAGTGGGAGGTACGTTGGCAAATTCTCCACACTCTCAATGATTTCCATCTCATTATGCTAAGGTATACCAATGGATATAAATCGTTTGTAAGAGACATGAGTCTTCTTGACCAATGCCAATTGTCTTTGTTTCGGAAGATAGGAGATTTAGGCGGGTGTGAGACAATCCATTTGAAGCAGTGCACAACACGATAGTTCCATCTCTTTGTGATTTCTATGATGAATGGAAATCGTGTTACCAAGCAAAGTGGGAGCAGGATTTCCAATCAGAAAGATCCTTATGGCGTTGATATCAGCGAAATTTGGGACGTTGGAAACAACACCAATCCATAGATGAGTAAAAAAAATAGCTTCAAAGGCTACCATACTACCGACCTCAGAATTTAAGAGCCTTCTCCATTAGGAACTTTGAAGTTAGTCTAAGAGTTTTCCTCTGGTAGTTAGGTTTTGTCTATCTGATTTCTTTAAATGAGTCATCGTTGCAATGATTGGTGACTTAGGAATGGCTTCAAACCATTGAAAGGCACTTTGTCGTCTTGAGATACCTAGTATGTGTGCGTACTCTTCCAAGTAGGCATCAGGCGATAGTCGGGAAAGTGAAACAGTGATAGGCTGGATCGTAAAACTGAGCGAAAGTTTTGAGAAGTCCTTCATCAACGTTAGTGTTCGGGATAGTTAAAAGAGTTCCATAGCGTTTTCTAAAATCAAGGATCTTCTACCAAGGATGCTAACTCTTTTAACTTCCCACATCGAGGAATTCTAAAGCGTATCTCTTGGTGAATCTTCCTCGGCGTCCATCACTCTAACCTAAAATATTTACAAAGAAAAATCTCTAAATTCTTTGGAAATGGGAAGAAAGGAAGTTTTGAATGAATGCATGAATACAAACATGGTTAGTAGTTATACACACGGTCAGCGTTGAAGTCACGAGCATGAGGCCAGATAAGAACCAAGCGTGGGTAAGTTCTAAAGCTTATTCATCGTGAAGCGGGTTCTCACGATAATCTGGGCTCAACTTCTCTTTGAAATATTATCGGATTGTTGAATACTCGAAGTCTAATAATATTTTTCAAGAAAAACTACTTTGATCGTAGTCTCGCATGACAATTATTCTAGGCTTACACCGAATAATCTCTGCACTACATCCTAAATGGCGGGATGGGTTATGTGTTCTCTGACCACTCGACGTTAGTTCTCTTGAAAGCAACATGTCTTCGCAACTACTTGCTAAACACAAATACTCCCAGACAACCTCCGAGAGGGATCTCAAATTAACTCCGTAAGTACTAAGACTTCTCACAAGTTAATAGGACTACCCCCCTAGATCTTAAAATGTTTCTTAAATCCGGGTTAGGATTTCTTTCCATCAGATGAAATCGCGAAAACACACAATAAAGAGAAACAAACATATGCACATATGAAAGCTTAACCCCTTTTTTTTTCTTTTTGAAAACAAAAAAAGCATGGTGCTCTTGAGCAGAGTCACATTTTTTTTTGAAAAATCAAAATTTAGCGTATTCCCCAGCAGAGTCGCCATTTTTCCTGTTCGCGTTAAAAAGTGACGCGCTAGGGAATCGAATATGAATTCAGATTCTCTGGTTCAAAACGATTTACTCTTTTGATTTGTTTATAAAGATGCCGCGAGCATCAAGCTTTACTATTTTCAACACAAGAAATTATGAATTAATGATTATGAAAAAGGGGAAAGCTGCTAATACCCTCAATTGATTTTGATATGCGTACTACTAAGCGTGAACTAGGCATAGCGCATTGGGGAATATTCGGGTAAGGGGTTTGTTATATAAAGGGAATAGATGGAGCACCCTAAATATATATGGTTATCCATAGCTTTATAATTGAATATGTTTGATATGTTTTGTGTGTTTTAATTGCTATTTCTATATTTGGGAAAGTTTCTCCTTTGGGATTTTAAGAAGGATAGATTATGTGGGATCCTAGTGTTTGTTTTATTGTGCTCATAAAGATCTTTGGATCTTGCATACATATCCTTAGTGGAATCGAGGCATTTGTTTCGGATCTAAAGGGATCTATGGTTTTGTTTGGTTTGAGAAAGAAATTTGCTCGCCAAAGGACCTTGTGCCTACGTATTCTCAAAGGATGTTGAGAAAGTCGGTTAGTTCCAGCTAGTGGAAGCAGCGGAATGTTAGTAAGAGACACAGACAAATGTCATCTTAATGAAAATGTATCTAATCTATTTCATCACATACATTTGAAAAGTTTGGTGATTAAAATCGTGTTAAGTAAGTTATAGGTGTTGAGTGTACAAGCGTTACCACCTACGATTAAGAGATGTTTTTGTTTTAAAAATTTTGAAAAGTTTTTGATTGTATGTGATGTGATAGATGAGATACTTCTTCCATAGAGATGATAGCGTCTAAATCTCTAGGAGAAATTGATTGGATTAGAGGGATGCTTTTAAGAATCCGTGGGTCATGTATTGTAAGCCAAGAAGGGTCATCGAGGGTCCTTATGAAGCTCAAGAGGCTATAGGGTATGGTGGCTTTGGCTTTAAAAGTTTCAGGAAACCATCCTTTTGGAATGAAGAGCAATTTCAGAGATATTATACTCTGGGTTCTATCTTAGGCGTGGTTGGAAGCCCAATAGGAGGTGTTAAGAGATTTCTGGTCTCTTTCTTTGTATGATGCCCAAGAAAACTCAACTCAATGTTCTTTTGAGCGAAGCCCAAGGAGGTGACAGAAGTGTTGTCTTATATGAAGCCTAAGCGGAGGCTAAGCTCGAGATGAATGAGTTTTCTTATATGAAGCCTAAGAGTTCAGATGAATGAGTTTTCTTATATGAAGCCTAAGAGGAGGCTGAACTCGGATGAAATAGGTTACAAAGCCCAAGAGGCTATAACTGTGGGAGCCTATTGATTAGACTAATTGTTATGTTATAGTGCAGTTATATAAACAAGTGTGTGTGTGATATTGAAGCAACTCGATTTTCAAAAATCTCTTAAATTCTCGGCGGTGAAATCGCCACCTAATTTTATTAGTTACGAAAAGAAATATAGATAAAACCCAAACATGCGGATAAGGCGGTCTAGAGACCAAAAAGTGGGATCGGGAGTCGGTTATGTAAGGAAGGTATTAGCACCCCATACATCCATACTCGATGGGACCCATTTAATTCACAGCGTTTGTGTGTGTGTTTACTAAGTTATGGATGCGAGAGCAATTTGTTTCTTATTATTTTGAGTTTGGGTTTGAACCGTGTGCCTACCTCGTGCGTGAAGTCAAAACTAGTTCCTCTTAAAAAGGCTTTAATTGGTTGCATTAATTTTATCAAAGTAATTGCATTTAGGCGTTTCAAATGCTTTGAGCTAGGACTTGTTTTGTTTGTTTGAAAGCTTAGTCCTCACTCACATTTTGAGCGACTATTGCACTCTCTATCGGAAAGAGTTTTGATGATCGTGTGGCGAGATTTGAATTGGTTGAGTTGTTTTTGGTGGATGAAAAGCCGGGAGGCTAGCGTCTCCGATTCAAATACTAGAAACTCATGACGAAGTTCGCCTGAGTCGTCTATCATCCAAAAGTTTTCTTTATGAAAGAGTGAGGTGAAATGAGGTTTCACATTGTTTAGTCTTTAAGCAATCGACCTGGCGTCCGGCGACTTAAGACTTAAAGTTCAATTAGGACAAGTTTTTAAGCTTGGTCTAGCGTCCAATGACTTATAAACTTGTATTTGATTATGAAAGAACTTTTGAAAATGCACTCGACGTTGGATCGAGGTTTGGAATTTAATTGCGAAGGCATTCGATGCGTCTTTGAGATGGAATGGAGCGGGTTATGGTTAATCAAGTATGTGGACTTAATTAACCTCGTGAGGATAGGTGCTCTATCTGACCATGAACCACAATGGTGGTGATTGGTATATAGACCAATGTTGTTTTGGGTTATGATCGATTAAAGCAACAAGGCTTTAACCAACCTCGTAAGGATGGCCATGCCCTTAACCATGAACCCTTTAAAAATCGGTATGAGCCAATCAAGATCAAATGAAATCATTGATTTTAATTTCCGTTGTGTGCAGCGTGTACATTGGTGAATAAGTACCGAATGAGTAAATAAGCGGACAAAATACCAAACAATACAATGAAACTTAAATAATTATTAGAGATGATTTTTGTTTGATGAAAAATCGGCTAATAGTTTAATCGATAAGTCATCAAACAAAAGCTATCGGATCAAATAATTATTTAGTACATCGCACAAGAATATTTTCGATAAAATAAATTAATTGAAAGAATAAGTTCGAGAAATAGCACGAATCTTAGGGATTACGGACAATGCGAAGAAATCCATCTGAACTTTTACGGTCGAAATACTTCCATGCACTAGTAAGTGGTACAATGCTTCCATTCCAAAGTATTCCGACGGTTTCCAAAATAATGGCAATATTACATCACATATGTATATTATTTAATACTCATTTACTAAAAATTTGTTTAAGAGTAAAATAAAAATCAAATAATAATAATAAGCAGTTTTTCTTGTAAAAATAAGGTGGTGACACTTGTCACCACCAGCTATGAAAACAAATAACTTTAAATAAATAAAAATAAAAATAGTTTTTTATTTATTATTATTAATATTATAAAAAAAAAAAAGAAAGGCGAAAAAGGGCTTCATCGTGTTCTCTCTCGCGTTCATCTCTGGGTTTCTCTCAATCCTCATTCCTCTCGACCCTCGCACTCTCGATTCACGAATTCGCCGTCCTTGTCGGCATCTCACGGAACTCCGTTCCTCTCGCCAGTGTGACGCGATCTCTCTCGCGTTTGGCGCGATTAGTCTCCCTCTCTCCGTCGATTGCGATGCGCTTTTCTTTGAACCGCTTGTTTTGCTTTACGATACTTCACGCTGCGATTCGGCCTGATTGAGCCACAGAGCGTACGGCAATGATGGTGCTACTTCTCCGAACTTAATCCGGGTGAGACAATTGATTTCTTCTTCCTCTCTTCTTTCTCAATGCATCGAATCATTATTTACAAGAAAAAAACTACGAAGGCAATAGGTAGGAAAATGATGGTGTATGCCATGATTTTCTTTGCTTTGTATGCTTGCATTTTGTTAAGCTGTGTTGGTTTATAAAGCGTGTTGGTTTCTTGTTTTAAGCTGTCTCTCTTTCCTCTCTCTCTCTTCTTTGGTGTTTCGATAAGAACAAATGGATGCTACACGATTTTGGGCTTTTAACATAGAAACGATTATGCTACACTTGGTCTTTTGATTTGGTTTGATAATGGTTTCCAATGTTTTTGGCATCTTGTTTTTTGTTTTGTCAATACTATACTACATTTTCTTGAGTTTTGGTTTTGAATTTAGGCCATGAGATGAGATACTAACTCTTGCTGGGATTGGTTGAGAACAAATACTTTTCTTTCTTTTTCTTTACGATTCTTGGTTTGGAAAGATGAATTGAGCATATTAACTCTTGGTTTTCTTTTGGTCCTCAACGATACTCTTGAACTCTCTCCTATTTTTGGTTAGCTTTTGGTTATATAGAAACAGATATTATCACTTGACCCTTTTGTCCAATGTCCCAATTCTTGCTTTATGTTTACCACCATGCCACTCTTGCATCATTTGGCCATCTTTGTTTTACGAGTTTTGCCATGCTTCTCTCTTCTGGCTTGCATTGTTGTTAATGACCATCTTGTCATGATGCTTCTTTTAATTTTCCTCTTGTCCTTCCTTTCTTGAATCTTGTTGTTGCTATGTTGATTGGGAACTTGCTTCTTTGTTGGGGTTTAAATGGTACATTATACTGTATATATGTTGACTTGTTGTGTTATACTGCTTTGCCTTGTTGCCAGTTAAAATGTCGCCTCGATTGCTTCTGCCGGAATTGAAATTGTTGCCTTGTAATACTTTTCCGTATGCTTGTTGCTCGGTTTTATACTTGCTGCCCGGATTCTTCGTTCGTATGCTAGTGAAATCAAATCTGTCCGTTTCGTATGCTTGCAGCCGAAAAATATCTCTTTATGTCTTATTGTCCGATTATATCGGGCAGCCTTTATGCTTGCAGACGATAAGCTATCGATTACTTGTTAAGTGAACCGGGCTAGCCGTGATTTGCGACAAGCATTAGCCGATGATTAATCTTGATTATGAGGCCTTAGCAATTCGATTCCTTCTAAGCCTAATGATGATGTTGACAAAACAATCTTGATATTTTACGCATTTTGCTTTGTTTATGTTTTGTAACTTCTAACCCGATTTTCTTTTCTTGTTTCATGTAGGTGGCTCGAAAAAGAAGATGGTGATGGATGAAGAATATGGATAGAGCAAGAATTGGCAAGCTTGAAAAGAAGATGGCGACGATTTGAAGACATGTTGAATAGTTCCATCATTGTTTTAACAAATCTTTGTAACACTGTAAATTGTAAATCAGACACACTCTTCCGAATGAATCTATATCAATTGTTTCAAAGAGATTCGCGATGGTAGAACCTGAAGTTCTCTTGTATACACAATGTGTTTGAGATCTATTGTTGAATAAAACCTTCCTTCTTCTTTTCTTTGTTTGAGTAATTCAAATTTAGATCCTTATGAAACTTTTTAGAATTCTCAAAGTTGAAACAATCCAAACTCAATATCACAAGAAAATCCCTATCACATTATGCCTTAGATTTCTAGACACCCATTAAACTTTGAATTAAATTCAAACAACATCCTCCACTTCTTTTGCAAAGCAGAATTAAACAAGCTTCCACTTGCACCGAACTTGGTATTTGCGCATCATGAATTTGAAATAAGCCCAAAAGAGTATTCATAGCGGAATAAATGATGAACATACAAAATCCAATTCTAAGAAATTCAATACAATGAATCTTGGCAATTTCATTCTTGAGCTACCATAGAATCCAAGCGCCATATATCTAATTTCTTTGAACCAAATGAACCATCGTTTGAGATACTCTTGGTTGAAAATAAAGCATGATGAGATATTTGGACTTTGCTTGTATAAACATATAAGTTTTCAGACGAATCACAAACTTAATGTATCAGATAATCCATACGAATTCTAAACGTTCTCAAGTTCAAACTTCAATTTCCAAATTTGACTCAGCTAGATGAATTAAGCAAAGAAAGTTATGATCGCGATTCCAACCATTGTACTCTGACTCATCTCGAACATGGGAACTTGAGTCGTATACCCGGCCACAAAGTAACAACACCAAAACATCAATAAATCCACATTTTGAACTCATACCCTTGCAAGAAAAATCCCGGAAGACCTATGATGAGGAGGGTAAATTTTGGGGTCACGGCAGTTTATTCAATCATCTTAAACACGATAGTGAGAAAGATTGACAGCTTTTGAGCGTTCAAGGTGGAAGAGGATTGAATACTAGAGAACTCCCAGAAATTTACGGCGGCAAGGCCACAAAGAAAGCAGACAACATATCTTGACTACAACAAAAAAACACTTGAAAGAAAACTAAGCATTGAGATGCTTTAACACAAAAGTACGGTGAGAACTAACTAGGAGATTTCGACAACCTGGGGATAAGCGTAACCGAAATGACTTTGACAACAATTTTAACGAAAATGCTATGAGAGGAAGCGAACTTCTCAAAAGAGAAATATCTTGAAAAATTTGACATGAATGAGAACTTAACAAAAGTTCTACGAACTCTGGACTACACAGAGACCTTAAGCAAATTGAAAAATGACACGATTGAGAACTTAACAAAGTTCTGGACGACATGATTGAGAACTTAACAAAGAGTTCTACAGAACTAAGGACTACACAGAGACCTTACGAAATTGAAAAATGACACGGTGAGAACTTAACAAGAGCTCTCGATTGACAAGGCGAGAACTTAACAAGAGCTCTAGATTAGCGGATTGGGAACTTAACAAAGAGTTCTACGAATAGATGGCTTAGAACAACATCGAATTGTTGGTGCGAAGATCACGAGGCCATGGCATCTTGAATGTCTTTGACCGTGTAACCTCCGAGCTAAGAGCTTGAGCGAAATGTTGCGCAAGAATATAATTCTAAGGATAAACAAAACAATAGACATCTTGGCGTGATATAAATGTTTATGAAGTCGGTAAATCTTGTTTGAGCATTTACGATGAGAGATCTTCGAACACGTATGGACATGTTGAACAACCGGTTTGACAAGATCTTCAATTTGTATGCGAGATAGCTTTACCGTTGATAGAAGAATCAGTTCGGTACTTTTGTATTGAAAACTTCTAGGGTAATGAGCTTGATTCTTGACATTGTATGGACAATGCGTTGCGACAAGTGGATATAGATCAACATAATTGGAGAAATATCTTGAGATTTGAGTAAACATCCAGGGTGGATATTTATTTTGAGTGGTTGGTAACTTTCTGGAAATAGCACGGAAGCTTGATGTAATTAGGAGAATTATATTGTGGAAGCCCGCCAATAGTTTTCTTGAGGAATTCTTGTCTGAAGTCTTTGAAAATACCAAGAATCTTTTTGTAGAAATCCTTTTTGAAGGCGATTCACTTGGGAGAATAAGATCCTTTCCTTAAGTAAGAAGTGTGGAAAGTTCGGTTGATAAATTTTCTTGACATTAGTCCATCTGAAAGAGACAATTTGTTTTATTTGAGGAAGGAATCTCGGTTGGAGACACCATCAATGTTGAGATCCATACAAGTATACAACTTGGAGAATAGAGGATAATTCATCGATCGAGAACTAATCCTTGATATATTGATCCTTACGAGGATATCTCGGTTTGGTTGAAAAACACGCAAGCAGATAGCGAAGCTAATGCATAATTATGATATGCATGATATGATATGCATGATGTGATTTTTCTAATGCAAATGATGCATGATTTCATTGTTGAGAGAAGGAAGATATCCTTTGGGAATCAATTGAGCGATCTTGTTGTCATAGAGTTCTTTGGGATGATCGTCGATTCTAAGGGAAGAGACTTCATTGGGGAGTTGACATTATTGTCGATTATGCATCGCCCAAGCATTCTCCTGGCACTGGGAGAAGAACTAAGTTGTCATTGAGAAAAGTCTTACCTTGCTTGATTCTCGAAAGATCCAGTCTGGCGGGGTTTATGCATGAATATATTGTATTGATATATACGAGTAAAGCGGCGTGATTGATGCATAACGATGACTTATGTAATGATTTATGAATGCATGTATGGATTATTGGATATGTACCAAATAAAATTTGACCTTGAAGGAAAAATCGTTAGGCGATAGCGGTTGTAAGTTAAACCAGCAGGCAGGCGGGGAACATTTTAACGGACGGAGGCGGTGAAATAGTTTGACCACCAGGCCAGCGGTGAAGTGATTACCACCAGGGCCAGGCGGTGAATCGATTACGGCAGCGGTGAAATACGACTACAGGCAGGCTGGTGAAATGATAAACCACGGGCGGAAGCTGGTGAAGATTCGACCACGGGAGGCGGGTGAAATGATAAACCACCAGTGAGCGGGTGAAAACACTGATCAACGGGCCAGGCGAAATGAGTTTAAACACCAGACGGAAACTGGTTAAACGTACCAAACAAGGTCAGATTTTAATGGCACGAGATGAGATGCATGATTGACAATGCATGAAGATGCTTTGACATTTAAGCTGGTTAAGACCAAGGTTTTGAAACAAGTTTTCCCATCAAAGGAAGTTGTTAGCATGATTCCCGCCCTCAAATTGAACACAAGCAGTTGTTGACACTCGAGAGGAGAAACTACGGCGGCTTGAAGATCTGAGCGAAGTTGTGCGTATAGCATTCATTGCTAATCATTGATTATCGATGATATTTGCTTTGAGAGAGATGCGGAACAGCTTGATGTCATCGTCTGGGGTGCTTTGCCCCAAAATTTGTATTCAATGCGGGATGCCGATTAGCAAATCCTGAGAGATATCTTTTATCTCGATGTG
Organism: Vicia sativa; assembly: GCA_021764765.1. Classification (NCBI taxonomy): domain Eukaryota; kingdom Viridiplantae; phylum Streptophyta; class Magnoliopsida; order Fabales; family Fabaceae; genus Vicia; species Vicia sativa. Next base: position 209,415,759 of record CM038796.1, read on the forward strand.
ATGATTAGGCGGAATCTTGAAGGATGAACTTCATTGTGCTATAGAAATAGCATGAACCAAATGCTCCTTGGAAGTATTTCAACGTGCCAACGTGACTTCTTCAGATTGATCGCATTTGGATAATTGGCTATGCAGACATAGGGAAGACTTGCCCCAGGATGAGCTCTAGAGAGACTCTTATGTCTCGAAGTAATTGCCTCAGACCAACAGCATATGAGCAACTAACTTGATGGAACGAGAACTTTCTGAAGGCTTCACGCGTCGAAGTAATTGTCTCAGATTGATTGGAGCTGAACAATTAGTTCTACACAGATTGGGGTGAAATGCCCCCACTTTTATAACCTAGACTTCTCTCGAAGTGATTTCTTCAAGTTGAATGAAACATGGGATGGTTGTCACAGGCTACTACTGCGCTTTTGGGAAAGACCGGATCATCTGCGATTGCTCTTTGGGACCGCGATTGGCGGAAATGAGGAGATGAATTCGATTTGATTGCCCCAAATTAACGAGAATCTTGAGAAGACAACTTGTGATATGCTCAAAGGTCCTTGGATGACCTTGCCCCTACAAAGAGATGATCAATTCTTTCTTCTTTGGACAAAGTTAAATTCTTCAGATGTTCATTATGAGAACTTCTTCAATGTCAAACAATTGTTTTACATGTAGAAGAATGTTTGTTATGACAATGTAATGCAACATTTATCGTCTTGAAGTTTTGTATGAAAAACACTTTTGCAGTGAAACACTTTTGGAGTGCAACTCTTGAAAATTTTCTTTTGCAAGATAAGCATATGATACCAACACGGTGCTTAGCACACCTTTGCGGAGTCGGTGGCGATATCTTAGTTACATGCTTTTGAATTAACCCATGCTTCAATTAGGACTTTTGAGGGTTGTAGCATTAGTGCAGTTCCGGGTTTTTAGAAAAAGGATTTTTAGGCTCAAAATATTTGGTGCCGCCCATTCTCCATGATGTCCTTGGTCCTAAGTTCAACTATCTTGTCTGAACACTCGTCTCTCGAGGTGTTGATGATGGTTGAGGAACCAATATAGGTTTTCTTGGACACGACGATCGCTCTCATTTGTCTTTTGGTATTTGACCACACGACTTGTTCTTTGTTGAGAACTCTTCTTTGAAAATGCATTTCAAGATTTTCTTTTTCTTTTCGACTTTTGCGACTTTTGCCTAAGCGACTTAATAAGTTTCGACTTAGCGGGCTTTTGTCTTTTCTATTCATCCTTTTTTGACAAGTCGTGGATCTGGCACAACCTTTGATTTGTTAGAAGTGATGGTGATTGTCTGAGTCCTTGGGCAGATGAGGGATAATCGTTATGGTGTCGTCATCTGTTTCTGATGTGTGAGAAATTCCCAACATGGTACCATTCTCCTTTGATGCACACTGTTGATAGATGGAGGTCGACTACTGTGGTTTTGACCTTTTTCAACCTTTTGAAGGATAGCCATTGTTGTATCATTTGAAGCTTACTCTCTTGATGAGCTCTGAACGCTCGATCAGAATAGCTGAACACTACCCGCCCACAGGGTAAAAATGATGAGGTTTTTGGATAGAAACTCCTACTTCAAGCTCAAAGGGTTAACGAGGGTTTATCTCCCTTATAACTCCGGTGTTTGGGGATTTGAAACAAGGCCTGTACATCATAAGCAAGGTTCTACTCAAAATCACATGACTAGAGACCTGGCGTTTTTAATCATCGTCATCCTCCCTCCAATCTTTGCCTAAGCGAAAGAATTGGTAACGTTGGTATCAAAATGCTGCATAAATCATTTAAAGAGTGATAACGAATGGATTACTTCAAGACAAACATGTTCATTGCATTAAGATAAAAACAAACAAGTTTCTACATGCGAACAAAGTTTAAACAGTTAAACAAGATACACATGAAAATGCAGTAAAGAAATAACAAGATTGTCATTGATGAGGAGACTCGGGCTCCGTCTTGACTTATTGATTTAGATGACTTTCGATAGTCTTGGCGTTCATTTAGTACGGGTTGCCATTCACAAGCAGAATCCATCTTGAATAGCCAAGTATTTACGGTCGATCAAGCTGTTGAACTTTGGCTTTGTAAGGATTGCAATCCTCGTTGAGTGGCCTCTTGTACCGACATGGTATCCACGTGGCATTATGATCATATCGGGCGGAATGACGGTGGCTTAATGAACTTGGGAACCACCAACGAGCTTTAGAACGAGATATGGCAAAGTTGGCGTAGGTCACTGGAATTGGATCAAGAGGAGCATTCCTTCTTTCCAAATTACTTGAGGTTTGCAGATTCGATGTTGACTTTGATATCCACGGCCTTGACCTTGTTTCTTTGCATGAGGAGTGCCCATGGTTGCTGAGTGCTTTGTGATGGGATACATAGGTTCGACTTGAGCAATTGCTACATACGGAGGTTGACCATAAGGTGCGGAGGGGTGGAGCTTGCGAGCTTCCCAAATTACATTAGTTTCATAATCCTCCTCTTCCATTTGAGAACCTCTGAAGAATTCTTCCTCATCAGCTTGGTTACTCGAGGCATCTTGGGTTTCCCCTTTTGAGACCGCTCTCAATCGTTCTCCCTCGTCGGAGAAACTTGAAGATGTACAACCTATCATTCTTTCCAGTATGAATTAGGTAAGGTATTCAAAAACAAGTCAAAACTCCTATCAAGCATTGGTGGTTTAACTCGGGCAGCTCTCTCCATCTTTGAGCATACCCTTGAGCGACTCGTTAATATTCGGAGAAAGATTACGCAATGGATACGAGTTGGAGCCATGGAAGGTTGAACTCATATTGTTTCAGGAATGAGGAAGATAAGTCTTTCCAATTATGAATATCCTTTTTCTCCAATTCGTGTACCAATCGGGATGCCCCACTAAGGCATCTTGAAAACAATGGATGAGAAGCTTTTCATCATGAGCATATCGAGACATCTTGCGAACAAACATCTTCAAATGAGCCTCGGGCAGCTAACACCTTTACTTCTCGAGTTTGGCATTTTGAACTTTGGTGGAATCACGACGTTTGACACTAAACAAGGTCAGACATCGGACCAATAGTATCGTTTCCATTCAATACCCTCAATTGTTCCTTCAGATCAAGACATTAAATGCGGCTTCGGTATCTTGAGGAGCTACGGTGTTGACCATTGCATTCGTTCCTTGAGGATTTTGCGTAGTTGTCAAACACGGGCTTCTTAGCGACTGGATGCGAGTACAACCTTCTTGAGCAGTTGATTGCCTTTGGACGCGGGAGGATTGCGTAGATTGAACATTGAGCACCAATTGAGGTTGAATAGGATCATCCACATGCGAGAGGAGAATCGTACATTGGATTATACCTACGATGAAATCTGGGCGTGGAGTGCAGCGCGACATCTTGGGCAGCATCCTAGAAGAAGTTAGCATGGCTTCCAACATTTGGTCCACCTTGTCTTTCACACCTTCTAGGTCTTCTCTTATCACAACTTGATTATGTTCCAATTGGTCCATCGGACTTGCCATGAGTCGGAAATCAGTATAGCGGCGGGAACAAGAGGTGACATGAGCTTTTGTAGTGGAGGAGAAAATGCATGCATGTTGATGAATGCAAATACATGATAATGTAGCATGTAAGAAATGCGATGTAATGGTAATGCAAATAAGAATGCCATATAATGGTGATGCATGTAAGAATGCAATGATGATAATGCATATAAGAATGCGATGTGATCGATACTTAATGATGTTATAAAATCACATGTAAAGTTAAACAGACAAGGGTTTGAGAGGGGTGGACATGGTTTCGGCCTACCCACAATTCCCCAAACAAGGTTGGTTCTAGTGTATTTATGCTAAATGCTTCTTGGAGACTCAGATCCCTTTTTTAGAAATATTATCGTCATGACGATAGTATTTTCAAAATATCTCAAGCGGCTCTTAAGGATACTCAAAAATCCTTTGAGCGGTCGGCTTGTTTGGACATCCTAAAACTTAGAGTTATAGGCCCTTTGTCCAAGAATTATCTACCGCACTTTATAATGCGATGCAATAATTCCCTTAAAAGACCAACTCTAAGTCACGGTCTTCCGTCGATCAAAGAACACGGATGTCCAATGGACTAAGCTACTCAACCACTCTAAACTTATGTTTCCTAGAAGCACGGGTATTGGGCTTATCTATGAACCATAACCAAGCAATGCCCAGTATCAAAATATATCAGGGATATAAAAGAAATAATAGGCAATGAATAGTAAACACCTGGCGAAGAATTAAATTAGGGTTGACTCGCTTTAAAAGTGTCCCCATTGAAGTCGCCAAGCTGAGCAACTCGATTTTCAAAAATCTCTTAAATTCGAAAGCGGTGAAATCATACCTAATTTTATTAGTTACGAAAGAGCGGGAAATATAGATAAAACCCAAACATGCGGATAAGGCGGTCTCGAGACCAAAAGTGGGATCGGGAGTCGGTTATGTAAAGGTATTAGCACCCATCCATCCGTCCTTTCGATGGGACCCATTTAATTCTGGCGTTTGTGTGTGTGTTTACTAAGTTATGGATGCCCGAGAAAGCAATTTGTTTCTTATTATTTTGAGTTTGGCACGGTTTCGAGAACCGTGTGCCTATATTCCCTCGTGCAATGGGAAAGTCAAAACTACGTAGTTCCTCTTAAAAAGGCTTTAATTGGTTGCATTAATTTTATCGAAAAATGCGATGCGTTTAGGCGTTTCAAATGCTTTGAGCTAGGACTTGTTTTGTTTGTTTGAAAAGCTTAAGTCCTCACTCACGAAGCGACTATTGCACCCTCTTTATCGGAAAGAGTTTTGATGATCGTATGGCGAAAAGGATTTGAATTGGTTGAGTTGTTTTTAGGTGGATGAAAAGTACCCGAACAGCGAGGCTAGCGTCTCGATTCAAATACTAGAAACTATGAGCAGTTCGCACAAGTCGTCTATCATCCAAAAGTTTTCTTTATGAAAGAGTGAGGTGAAATGAGTTTCACATTGTTTAGAGGTCTTTAAGCAATCGACCTGGCGTCCAGCGACTTAAAGACTTAAAGTTCAATTAGGACAAGTTTTTAAGCAGCGGTCTAGCGTCCAATGACTTATAAACTTGTATTTGATTATGAAAGAACTTTTGAAAATGCACTCGACGTTGGATCGAGGTTTGGAATTTAATTGCGAAGGCATTGATGCGTCTTTGAGATGGAATGGAGCGGGTTATAGTTAATCAAGTATGTGGACTTAATTAACCTCGTGAGGATAGGTGCTCCTATCTGACCATGAGACCACAGTGCATGGTGATTGGTATATAGACCAATGTTGTTTTGGTTATGATCGATTAAAGCAACAAGGGCTTTAACCAACCTCGTAAGGATAGCCATGCCCATCCTTAACCATGAGACCCTTTAAAATCGCGTATGAGCCAATCAAGATGAAATCGAATTGATTTTAATTTCCGTTGTGTGCAACGTGTACATTGGTGAATAAGTACCGAATGAGTAAATAAACAGACAAAATACCAAACAATACAATCGGAAACTTAAATAATTATTAGAGATGATTTTTGTTTGATGAAAAATCGGCTAATAGTTTGTCGATAAGTCATCAAACAAAAGCTATCGGATCAAATAATTATTTAGTACATCGCAACAAGAATATTTTTACGATAAAATAAATTAATTGAAAAGAAAATAAGTTCGAAATAGCACGAATGCCGGGATTACGGACAATGCGAAGAAATCCATGAACTTTGACGGTCCGAAATACTTCCATATGCACTAGTAAGCGGGTACAATGCTTCCATTCAAAGTATTCGACGGTTTCCAAAATAATGGCAATATTACATCACATATGTATATTATTTAATACTCATTTTACTAAAAAATTTGTTTAAGAGTAAAATAAAAATCAAATAATAATAATAAGAATTTTTCTTGTAAAAATAAGAACAAATGGATGCTACGATTTTTCGGCTTTTAACATAGAAAATATGCTACACTTGGTCTTTTGATTTGGTTTGATAATGGTTTCCAATGTTTTTAAATCTTGTTTTTGTGTTTTCGTACGATACTACATTTTCTTAAGTTTTGGTTTTGAATTTAGAGCGATAGTCGGATACTAACTCTTCTTTGGGATTGGTTAGGAACAAATATTGCACTTTCTTTCTTTTCTTTGTCGATTCTTGGTTTGGAAAGATGAATTGAGCAGATATTAACTCTTGGTTTTCTTTTTGGTCCTCAGCGATACTCTGTGAACTCTCTCCCTATTTTTGGTTAGCTTTTGGTTATGTAGAGCGAGATATTATCACTTGACCCTTTTGTCCAATGTCCCAATTGCTTGCTTTATGGTTTACCACCATACCACCTTTCACTCTGCATCATTTTAGCCATCTTTTTTTACGAGTTTGCCATGCTTCTCTCTTCTTTTGGCTGCATCGGTTGTTAATGACCATCTTGTCATGATGCTTCTTTTAAATTTTCCTCACTGTCCCTTCCTTTCTTGAATCTTTTGTTGCTATGTTATTTGGAACTTGCTTCTTGGGGTTTAAATGGTGATATGTATATGCTTGTTGGTACATTGACTTGTTGTGTTATACCTCTGCCTTGTTGCCTTTAGGATTAAAATGTCGCCTCGATTGCTTTTGAATTGAAATTGTTGCCTAATACTTTTCCGTATGCTTGTTGCTCGGATTTTATGCTTGCTGCCGGTTCTTTATCGTTGTGCTAATTGAAATCAAATCATCGTTTATTATGCTTGCCCGAAAATGTCGCTATTCTCTTCTTTGTCGAGAATTATATTTGTAAACCGTATGCTATCGGAAAGCCGGCTTTTACTTGGCCAGCGTCGCTATCGATTACTTGTTCGTGAGCCGGGCTAGCCCGTGATTTGCGACAAGCATTCGCCGATGATTAATCTTCGATTATGAGGCCTTAACGAAAAGTCGATTCCGCCTAACCGCCTAATGATGATGTTGACAAAAGAAACAATCTTACGATATTTTACGCATTTTGCTTTGTTTATGTTTTGTAACTTCTAACGATTTTCTTTTCTTGTTTCATGTAGCAGATTGCAAGCTCGAAAAGAAGATGGTGATGGATGAAGAATATGGATAGAGCAAGATTGGCAAGCTTGAAGATGGCGGCGATTTGAAGACATGTTGAATAGTTCCATCATTGTTTGTAACAAATCTTTGTAACAGTAAATTGTATGCGTCAGACACACTCTTCCCGAATGAATCTATATCAATTGTTTCAAAGAGATTCGCGATGGTAGAACCTTGAAGTTCTCTTGTATACACAATGTGTTTTGAGATCCTATTGTTGAATAAAACCTTCCTTCTTCTTTTCTTTGTTTGAGTAATTCAAATTTGAATCCTTATGGAAACTTTTTAGAATTCTCAAAGTTGAAACAATCCAAACTCAATATCACAAGAAAATCCCTATCACATTATGCCTTAGATTTCTAGACACCCATTAAACTTTGAATTAAAATTCAAACAACATCCTCCACTTCTTTTGCAAGCAATTACGACAAGCTTCCACTTGCACGAACTTGGTATTTGCGCACATCATGAATTTGAAATAAGCCCAAAAAGTATTATAGCGGAATAAATGATGAACATACAAAATCAAATTCTAAGAAATTCAATACAATGAATCTTGGCAATTTCATTCTTGAGCTACCACTTAGAATCCCGAGCCATATTAAGCTCTAATTTCTTTGAACCAAATGAACCATCGTTTGAGATACTCTTGGTTGAAAATAAAGCATGATGAGATATTTCGGACTTTGCTTGTATAAACATATAAGTTTTCGGACGAATCAAACTTAATGTGTCGTAATCATACGAATTCTAACGTTCTCAAGTTCAAACTTCAATTTCCAAATTTGACTCAAAACGCTAGATGAATTAAGCAAGAAAGTTATGATCGCGATTCCAACCATTGTACTACAGCTCATCTCAAACATGGGAACTTCAGTCGTATACCCGGCCACAAATGAGCCAACTTAGCACCAAAACATCAATAAATCCACATTTTGAACTCATACCCTTGCAAGAAAAATCCCAGAAGACCTATGATGAGGAGGGTAAATTTTGGGGTGCGACAAATATGTATTCACAAGAGTTTATGAAGGAAATATAAACAATGCATGATGTTTATTTACAAAAGTTTATGAAAGAAAATATAAACAGAATTATACGTGAAGCGAGCGTTTAAAGCAGCGTAACGATTATTTACAAGTTTGAATTGTGTACAAGGAAGTAAATGTGTCTGACAGTATTTATGTACGAAGTTGTGGATGTACATAGGATGGTTGGGACTTACACGTAAGGGAGGCCCATTGGTTTAAAAGCGGTTTCACGGGAATAATGCTCCTTTCAATACCAATGGTATTGATGTATACACAAGTGAAATGAAAACAAGCGATCGAAGTTTATGCGTACTTGAGTATTTAAAAAGTATATATTATGTACACGTAAAAATCGTATGTATATGAAAAAATTTGATATGTACAAAATAATTATGTACATAAAAAGAATGTTGGGAGTTACACCGTGAGAGGCCCGTGATCGGTTAAGAAACGAGAGCAATTCGGTTTTATCGTTTAAATCGGATCGATCATGGAAAAAGATGTAAGTTTGATGAAAAGTTTTGAAGAATGTTATTTGAAAATGGTTTTGAAATGTGAAGTTCATTTATAAAGTTTTGAAAAGAATCGGGCTTGAGTGTGAAAAATTCACCTTTTAAAGGTGTTTTGAAAAGTACTCAAAAGTACCGTTTTCGACTCGATCAAAATATAATCGGATGAAAGTTTTTAAAATTTTGCACTATCATAAAATAGATACATTAATTGACAAGTGTACAAAAATCTCCTCAAAATGAGGAGTTTTGGTTGAGGTTTAAGAAAAGTCAAAGTTTGTAAAAACATGAATGAAAAATTAAAAGTTTGGCAAAAGGTCCCAAGGCTACTCGACCCCGGGACCTATAGGCAAGACATGGCATGAGAGTCTTAAGAGTGGTGGCAACCAGGCGCAATACATCCGTGTATTGTGATTAAACCAACTAAATATATTTTAAAGAATATTTGAATTTGAAAAAGCAGCGTATTTGTTCTTCTTCCTATCCTTCATCAGCCATGGATTTCTTGTTTCTCAATGAAAATACATGATGTAAACATCAAACTTGACCGAAATTTAACAAGGAATACGATAGCAGTGGTTAATTTCATTTATTTTTGGTTTAACATGATTGATTTTCCAGAAAATGTGAAGAACCCTAAAACTGAAAATCTTAATTGAAATCGTGTATGGTGAGTGATTTTATCAATTGATTGAGGGTTAATGATCGTGGATAGTGCAGAAACAAGATGGCCAAGAGTTTTTTTGATTTGAATCAAAGAATCATGGAATTCGAAGTTGGTGTTCTTACCTGTTGAAGCTGGAATCGAATTCTGTGTTGGAGTGTTTCCAGTTGTGATTTTGTGATTGCTTGAGCACCAACGGACCTTGTGGAAGGTGTAAGGATGGTCTGCTCACTTCAAATCAGCTTGAATCGTTCTGACTAAGTCAACCTGCATAAGCTCAAAGGGAAACTTCGAATTCTGGGTTAGAGCTGTTACAGATCAAGAATGATGGTCTGCATCATCCATATGAAGTATGGTGATGATGTTGGAGTCAAAAAATCTCAACTTGCTCGAGCCAATGATCAAATTCGAAAGCATAGGCAGTTTTGGCAAGTTTTGAAGTATGAAATGCAAATCTGGTTTTACTTGTTTTGGATTGATTTTAAGTTACAAACAAGTTCTATCTTGATATTAAGACATGTTAGACACCAAATATTTCATGTTTCTTCACAAGTGTTCAAAATGCAAGTTTCCTTAATTTACACTATGTTTCTTGAAATTTAAGAAAGTAGAGAAAGCATGTACTTGCATGGCTTTGGTGTTGTTTGAAATTGCAAACAAGACCTCTATTTATAGGTCACAAATTCTGAATGGTAAGTACAAAAGATTGGCTTTGGTATTTTCAACTTGCCTTAAGGGCAAGGAAGTCTTTGCATTAAATGCAAAGGCTTCCTTTTTTAACCATGGTTAATTTCCAACTTGATCTTATCCATAATAATTACATCCAACTGTTTTTATCGGATCTAGCTTTTCTTTGCAGGGTGTCATGTGTTCTAGAAGAAAAAATGCAAAATGACTTATAAATTTGAAGGTTTGTACTTGGAAATTATGGATTTTGAAGCTCTAAGTTTCAAATTCAAAAGTATAGCTAGACTCCATGGTTTGAGAGTTCTTGGACATTTTGAAATCTTGTTTCAAGGGCTACAACTTTCATGTTTTGAGTTTTCCCAATTCAAAGTGGAACTATGTGAAAAAATGCCATGAAGTTTGGAAAAAGTACAAAATTTTAACACTTGAAATTTTTTCTAAGTGTTAGAAATTTTGACTTTTTATTGACTTTCAAATTTCTTGATTTTTATAATCATGATGGATCATTTGAAGTATTTTGATGATTGAAAAGTTTTGTCTTGAAAAGTTGACCAAAGTCAAAGTTTGACTTTTGTGAAGATGAAATTTCATCGGATGATCCGGTGGTGATATGTGAACTTCTGTGATGTTTTGAATCCAGAAATTAGGTCAACACTTTGTATTTAAGATATGATGATCAATCTCTACTCAAAAAGGTCATTCATTGATCGAGAAAATCGAGATTGCTCATGCTCGATGAAAACCTAATTAATCGATCCTTGATAGGTCAAGAGAAATTTTTTGATATCTGAAGATCAGAGGTTGATGATTTGATCAAGATAGATCAAATGAAGTGAGTAAGACCCAAACCCTAATTGCTTGCCTCTTGAATCAGATGAAAATTTGATGAAACCCTAATTTTGACCTGTGAAATCCACGATTAATTACATTACGAGCTGTGTGGTGCATGATGCAGATGTAAGGTGGTATATTAGGTCAAAAATTGGGGTATGACAGGTGGTGGCAGTTGTTATGCAGAGGTCTGGTGGCGGTCTGTGGTGGATTGCTTGGCGGGAATGTTGCAATTTGAACTTTTATTTGCTTTTGGTTGAGAGAGAATGTTGAAGTGAGTTGTGGTCAAGCTTAGACAAAATGATTCCCCCCTTACATTTGTAAAGGCCAAATGTATTTATAGCTTTGGATTCATAATCAAGCCCAAATTATGATTATCCGAATAATTTTCGTAATTAATTCAAAACTTCCAAATCCGCAGAGAATTTGAAGTCGGACTCTAAACGAAAAGTGACCGGAATGAGAGTTTGCTTGGGGGAATCAAACTTTCGACATGATCGGGTGAACGGCCGAGACATGATAAGTTTCTGAAGTTTCAGCACAACTTTTAGACCACTGACACATATAGAATTTGATTTCTTTTTGGTTTTCCACTTGAGAAACAAGTATATGTATCTGGGTACATGTATGTTTATGCAATCAAATTATAAGCCGAATCACGAGAAAAGGAGGGTAGATTTTGGGATACAATAGCTGCCCATATTCAATCATCCTCTAACTTGGGAGCAAGATTGGCGTCTGCCTTTCAAGCGACAAGGTATGAGGTGATTGAATACTAAGACGGACCCAAAAATTTACACTCTGAATCCCAAAAGCATCAAGAGAGATAGGTGTGGACATTCCAAGATTCCAATGAACCTTCTTTGGAGAAAGGGTATGTTGCGCTAGAAACAAGCTGAGCCACAGCGAGAGAGAGCACAAAATAAATATTGAATTCGGGCCAGCCGGGCGGGTTAGTGATGCAAAAGCTGAAAGCAAATGCAGACTTGCCCCTACGAAGGAAACAAGCGGATCCTTGTTCTCAAAAAGATCCACAATGTCGGGAGAGGCGACACGTTAGCGAAGCAAAGACTTGATACACTAACTAGACTACCACATTATGCTAGGGAATGGCCGGACGAGGTAGTGATGCAAGGCTAGGGATCCTTCGGAAGAAGGCACAAGTGGGACCTTCCTAAAAATCGTTGCACAGGGGATGTCTTTGGCAGCTTCAACAAAGGCGGAAGGTGATGACCGGGCTCCACACCTGTCTGAGCAACTTGCATCATGCGTAAAGGAGAGCAATACTCGAACCTTGACTAAATTGGTAGCAAATTAACTCTTGTGCGAAAGGCGAAAGCAAAGTGGGGCTTGCTTTCAATGTTGAAGCGTGTTGCACCGGGGTGGAGCCCGGCTTCAACACCAAAAGGCGTGTTGCACCGAGAAGGCGGCGGCTTCAACACCAGGGCGTGTTACACGAGAAGACTGGCGGTTCAACACCAAAAGGCGTGTTGCATCGAAGGCGGCGGTTTCAACACCAAAAAAATGCACACCCACGAAACAATCCTTCTTTGGGATTTTAAAGAGATCTTAGAACACCGGGAATAGAGAATTCATTGTTCTCGACATAATTCTATGAAAATGCATCAATTTTCTAAGAAATAATGCGAGATCTTGATGATGCATGTTCTCAAAAGGTGAGCAGTGAGCAGCGACCAAAGGTCACGAAATTATCAACAATCTGAATAATCCCTTTGAAATGGCATTGGCGGTCAACCAAGGATACGACCAGGCGATAAATCAAAACAAGACCCTTTGAAGAAATCGAGATGCCATATAAACTGCTGAAGAGATGATATCGGGAAGCTAAATCTTTGAGCAATGATCCGTCGGGGAATAGAGGACGGAAAAGCACCGCTACCATCATGACTCGGTTGGGGAATGAAGCGATGTGCCGACTTACTAGGGATGCGGAGAGACATGCTCCAACTCCAAGCTGGGATATTGGGAAATGTGAACCCTGCAGGAAAATCATCCGTGGACAATATCGTCCCATTGAGAAACAAGCGCAGTCGATAATTCGGATAACGCCCACGAGGATAGCGGATCAACACACTTGCGGCTTTAATGAACACCAAATTTCACGGAGCGGACATCGTCGACCCGTATTGAGGATTGTGTCATGCTCTGCAATAATGATTCTGATAACAAAATATCTTTGGAAATTCACGAATATATCATCTTGATGCGAACCACTGTGACTCTTTGTAGAAAAGTTTCACTCGAGTTTTTCGTCCATGCTCACTAAAAATGAGATCTTGAATTTCATTGGGGATGATGTGAGGAACCAAGCTATAAGATACATGACAATGGAAAATCCATAAGAGAGATCGTCGGACAAAGCGAACTCGGGAGAAACCCGTGCGAGGATGAACTTGCAAGAAAAAAATGAAGAGGGCGTCGGGAGCGAACTCACATAAGAAGAACAAGACAAATATGAAGGCAATTGATAAGAGGACGCCGGGTGTAGCGCTCGCGAGGAAACATCTGCGTGAAGATGAACTTGCAAAGGAAAGAAACGTCGTGAAGCGCTTTCGTGAGGAAAGAACATCTATGTGAAGATGAACTTGCAAAGGAAAAGAACGTCTGGCGTAGATGCACTCATGAGGAAAGAACATCTGTGTGAAGATGAACTTGCAAAGGAAGCGTCTAGCGAAGGCGAACTCAGAGCAAAGAAAATATATATGCGGATGAACTACATAGCGGAGAAAAGAGCGTCTAGTGAAGGCGAACTCCGACAAAGGTTGCCAATGGCACGGAGAAAGTGTCTCAAGAACTATAATATCCCTCAAAGGCGATATAATTCTTCAGAATGTCAAACATTTGGATTACCACACAAGTATGGATACCCAAATGTTTGGAAAGGTAATGCAAACGGGTAAGATAAGGCGATTTTGCACAAGCGAAGGCGTGCAACTCACTGCGATAAAGACAGGTCAAAGCTTGAATCAAGAAGAACAAATCGACGACAAACTTGAAAGACCAAATCGGAGACCATTTACGTCTAGAAACAAACTCAGCAGGGAGGCACCTACATTGAAGAATATTCTTCAAGATATAGAATTTCAATCAAATGAACAATCGAGGCATCACATCACTTATCGCCAACCTCGAACCCAGGTGAAACATAGATAATCAACATGCCTGTCTACGAAGAGATTGGTCAACCTTGACAAGGTGATAAGTGCCAAAATGTAGTTATTTGTATATACATTTGTGGTACTTATCCGTTCTTTGTTGATATTTAGTTGAATAATCCGCTTTTGGTATAAATGTGTACATAATAGAATAATTGAGTTTTATGTAAATATTGTATCATTTGATAGTTTTCATCACTTTTATAGGTATTCATTCATAATTGGAGCATTGAGTAATAAAGTGTCGAAGAGCTTGACGAACCATGATTTGAGCAACTCATCAACGAATAAAGTTCAAAATCAACAAAATAAAATCATCAATTTGATTGATATTTTTGATGGTTAGATAGTAAATTTAATAAGCTTTCCAACGCTTCAAACCGGGTGCAATTCGAGTTACGGTTCTCGATATGGCAAAACAAGATCTGCGGACAGCGCCGTTAATCCGGCGCTTAAGCGCCTGATATCGAATTCTTTAAAAGGGCTAAAACACATTTTAGGTTATGGGTTGGGTATTTTGATTCCAACACCATCAACATCATTTCTTTAGTAGATTAGCTTAGAAAACAACATTAGGGCTTGCTCATGGATGATTGGAGGTGGATTGCTCTTGATTGGCTTTGACAACCGGTGTAGATTTGTGGTTTATGTCTTCTCCTCTTTGTGTATTTCTCTTTTGTTGGGTTCGTATGTATTTCTACTCATAACTCCTGTATATTTATCGCCTTTGGCTTGTATAAAGTTGCTTCTGAATTTGTGTCGGTGATTATCTTGGGTTTTACTCTATGTTAGGGATTTGAGCTTTACTAGAGATTTGCTTAGATTCTTATCTAGGATAGTTATCATTAGTTTCTGAATACTAGAAATGGGTTTAGATCTAACATTCACTATAGAGTGTCTGAACTTAATGCCTGCGTTGGTGAAGTATGCTGAGATGGTTATGGAGGTGGCAGTTGACTTCCGTGTTGTTGAGATAGGCCAAACATGGCTATTGAGATGATTCGGGAGGATTCTCAATTTGGGTTAGAAATAGCCAAGGTTGTGAGAGGTATGTGATGACACGGACGAGTATCGTAGGCCGAGTATGATATGGGTGGTAGATTTAAGTCTGTGACGGGTAGTTTACATTCGATCCAGACAAGCTGTCTATCCTTTATACTTTTTGTTCATTTACTTTGTTGAACGACGAATCAATAACCAATCTCTGTGGACACGATACGATATAACCTAACCGATATATATCACCCGGTAAAAATAATACCAACTTTTTGCTTGCCGCTCTACCGCAGCAACAAAATGGCGCCGTTGCCGGGGATTGGTTTTATTGTTTCTGTATTGCGATAATTCCATTGTTTTTGAGTTTTGTAATTATTGTATATGTTGTATAGACTTTGTATATGAATTTGTATATGTAACTTGTACATGTTGTGTTAACTTTCCATACTTGTACATATGTGTGTTTTTCCTTGTTTTCGAGTATTGTTGTAAATTGTCTCGTATTAAATTTATTGTGTGGTTTTAGGACACTTTCTTTAGGTTTGCGTGTGGCAATACCATGGCATGACGAGAGGAGGTTACTAGTGCTCGCACAATAAAGGCGTCGAGCTTACGACGTAAAACAAGCATGTTTGTTTATGTTGTTTATGTGTGTGGTAACTTTTGTTTTGACAAGTTGAAATAGGACTTGCTCTTAATTTCAAATTTTCACTTTTCAACTTGTTAATTCCTTTTCACCAATTGTGTGTATTGTTATTTGCTTTTGTTTTGTTATGCCAATTTGTTATTTTCCACAAGTTTGTAGTGGTTTAGCTTGTGGAAGTGTCTATGTATTGTAAATATTGTTTAGATGTGTAAATGAGATTGTATAGGTGTGTAAGTAGAGCTTGCATAGCAGTTGCACCTGTTGTTGTCATTTTACGCAGGCGGTGTGGCCTGGCACGCTCTGCTATCTTGAGGGCCAGTAATTCTTTTAAAATTTCACTTGGTTTTCCTTTTCCCTTTCACCAAGGCTTTTTGTATTGAATAAAATTAGTATTGTTTTTATAATTCTTTTGTTGTTGTTTGGACTCAAATTTTGGTTCGGTAACTTGAAGACTTTTGAGGTGATTTTCCGAGTTTGATCATTTCAACTTGCGGATGTATGGTAATGATAGTTTTCAAAGTTGGTACATGTTAGGTACTCATTCTTAGCGCGCCCTGCGATATCAGAATTCTTTAAAAGGGGCTAAAAACACATTTTTAGGTTATGGGTTGGTTATTTTTGAGTCCCAACACCATCAACATCATTTCTTTGGTAGATTAGCTTAGAAAACAACATTAGGGCTTGCTCATGGATGATTGAAGGTGGATTGCTCTTCGATTGACTTTGACAACCAGTGTAGATTTGTGGTTTATCTCTTCTCCTCTTTGTGTATTTCTCTTTTTTTGGGTTCGTATGTATTTCTACTCATAACTCCTGTATATTTATCGCCTTTGGCTTGTATAAAGTTTACTACAATTTGTGTCGGTGATTATCTTGGGTTTTACTCTATGTTAGGGATTTGAGCTTTAATAGAGATAGATTGCTTAGATTCTTACCTAGGATAGTTATCATTAGTTTACGAATACTAGAAATGGGTTTAGATCTAACATTCACTATAGATGTCTCGACTTAATGCCTCTGCGTTGGTGAAGTATTCTAGAGATGGTTATGGAGGTGGCCTTGATTGACTTACGTGTTGTTGAGATAGGCCAAACATGGCTATTGAGATGATTCGGAGGATTCTCAATTTGGGTTAGAAATAGCCAAGGTTGTGAGAGGTATGTGATGACCGGACGAGTATCGTGAGGTATGACATGGGTGGTAGATTTAAGTCTGTGGGTAGTTTACATTCGTTCGGACAATTTGTTTATCCTTTATACTTTTTGTTCGGTTACTTTTGTCTTTTATTTTCATTTTTTTTTAATCTCAAACTCATTAACGGTAGAATTGTCGAGCGGCGAATCAATAACCAATCTCTATGGACACGATGCGATATAACCTAACGGTACATATCACCGGTAAAATAATACCAACTCTTTGCTTGCGCTCTACATGACAACACAAAGCTGATTTCAATGAACTTTGAAGTGTATAATCCCAACTCGAATGCAGTTAAGATGATTCTTTGAAAGATTCAGGTCTCGGATAACACGCCTTAGGAAAATCAAGGTATTCATCGATGCTCATTATGCAAGCTTACTTGATGTTTGAGCACTGTTCATATGTAAATCAATGCGTCTTGAAACAAAAGCCTTTTGAAAAGATGTACATCGCATTTTTGTGCAAAAGATAACAAAAGATTGAGTAATACCAACTCAAAGGTGTTAGCAAGCCTCCAGAGTCGGGATACAGAATTCTCGGCACAACAGCTTTCAAATTAACCTTGATTTAGGACTTTTAAGGGTTGTAGCTTGGCACGGTTCACGGATTTTAGAAAGATTTTTAGGCTCAAAATATTTGGTGCCCACCCCTTCATGATATTCTCGAACCTAAGTTCAATTAACTTGATGCAAGCAATCATCTCTGAGAAATAGGAAATTGATGGT
Organism: Vicia sativa; assembly: GCA_021764765.1. Lineage (NCBI taxonomy): Eukaryota > Viridiplantae > Streptophyta > Magnoliopsida > Fabales > Fabaceae > Vicia > Vicia sativa. The sequence continues at coordinate 209,433,312 of CM038796.1, forward strand.
TGAGAAAACAACTTAGTTTCTTGGTCGTACAACTTTGACTTTGTTGGGGACGGGTTTCTTGGACCGACGCCACTCACCCCTTTTGCTTTAGCGTCGATCCTGCAGGTCTATTCTTCACTGAGGATGTTATTTGTTTATTATCTCTTTAATTTACTTTTTACTTTTTGCCCTTTTATTTTGCCTAGCGACTTATTTCCAAGTTCGACTTAGCGGGCTTTTCATCATTTTAGTTTTTTTCTTTGAACCGATCGTTGATCTACCATCACCAGATTTTGCTAGAGGTGATTGTGGCGATCTAAGTCCTTCGCATATAAGGGTACCCGTTGGGGTATTGTCTTCCTTTGATACGTTGTTGTGATTGAAACAGGCATTATAGTTTCTCAACCTTTGAAGGATAACCATTGTATCCTTTGATATATACTCTTGATGAGTTTAGTGCTCAATCAGATTAACTGAACACTACCACCCCGGGTTAAAAATGAGGTTTTTGAGCGGAAAAAACTCCCTTCAAGGCTCAAAAGGGTTGCGAGGTCTAACTCCCTTATATCTCGGTGTTTGGGGATTTGAAACAAGGCACTGCCATCATCGATAGGGTTTTTATTCGAAAGCAATACCATTTGAGATTCTTGGTATATTCTCGTCATCCTCCTACAGAGGTTTTGCTTTATGAGTTGAATATCAAAAGCATTTGAAACAATTAAGAGTGCATACAAATGGATTAGTTCAAGACAAACATATTCAATGCATTATGATTAACATTCGAAGATGAAATTTTTTGCTTACAAGCATGTACTAAACAAACAAGAAAGATTACAAATGAGAATGAAAATGAATCTTGAAATTGCCATTGAGGAAACTTGACTTGTTGCCTTTGATGATACACTTTGAAGTCTCGACATTATTGAGCTAGCGGAGAACAGGCATGACCATCTAGCGTGGCGATAGCTTTTGCCTCAATCAAATCCTGTACCTTACACTTGAATTCATAGCAATCTTCAATGTTGTGCCCAACGGTACCGGAATGGAATGTGCAAGCGGCATTAACATCATAGCTACTCGGACGCTTGTCGGGGAGGTAGAGGCAACATGGCCTTTGGAACTACCAATTTGAGCTCAAGCAATTGCGTCAACGTCTCGACGACATTGGGATGACGTCGAATCTTCGAGAGCACGGTTTTCCTGCTTTTGATTCTATTGGTGCGGAGCTTGATGAACTGGTGAAGTGGTTGATTAACCGCTTGAAGCATGGTTTTCTTTTGTGGTGGAGCGAGTTGACTTGTATGCTCATTACAGGGTAAATAGGATGGTCCCTTTGTCAAGCAAATCCAGAACCTCGTCTTTCAACACCACACGGTCTTCCAGTATCATGACGGGGTGCCCGAGATAAATCACACCGGCCATCACGCCATACTTTCGAATAGAAACCCTTGAGCATGGAAAGAGTTTGGAGTTCAACCAAACACTTAAGCAATTGAGGAATGGCGGCATATGGCCGGAATAGGATCGAATTTCCTTTCAGAATGTGACCACAGTTTGGAGAGCTTTACCTTCACGGCTCTCTCATGGAACATAGGTTGGATATGAGCGAGGAGACCCGGACAGCAGTGGTAGAGGAGGTGCATACCCAACTTCAAGGCTCGAAGAATTCCCAGTATAAGGAGGAAAAGTGACTCCACTGTGGCTGTAGAAAAAGTGGGATCATCTCCCTTTCTCAACCACGGTCCCTAAGACTTCCATCACCAAACTCAATGAGTCTTCATTTGTTGGTTTTCTTCTTTCAAGTCTTGCATGTCCATATAAGAAATCCCATTTGTTCCTTCATTTCATCGGTTCCTCGCGAAGTTGTTCCATTACTTGCTTTCAATCGTAGAGTGGCGAAGGAAAAATTCACATTACGAAAAGAAAATACGGTCTGGAGTGAGAAATCCCCATGTTTCAAGTACACAGTATGAATGCATGAAATGAATGAATATGCATCTTTGGGTATGTACATATGTATTTTTCTAACGTTTCTTTTTGGAAAAATAAACATGCTAAGATGCTAGTACATTATGCATTGATCATGGGTTTACTACTTACCTGAACCTTTGGTCAAGCTATTGTCTTGTTCTTGCTCGATTGAAGAAAACAAAAATCCGGATAGAGTAGCGGCTAGAAAATACCACTGGATAGGATCATAGCCCTTTGTCGGAAAATACAGTCACCAATAGAAAATACCAAGTCCTGCGGTACCTATAATGATATCCGCTGACTCATGGGGTGATTCTTGACACAGCGGGGTCCCTAATGATAAGCAGTCGATGATCCTTTATCAGTACTTATTTGTGCTAGCGGTGTGGGGCAAAAGCACCGTCAATCGAATCTCATCGGGTTCGATGCTTCATGCCTCCTCACGCACCACGTGTTGCGGGATTCGACATGAACATTCATCTAGCCTATATATGTCAGCGGGGTAGTGGGCCTTTTACCTCAAGTAACACCCACCCAAATAAAGAGATCAGCGATTACAACAACGGTCCGGATCGGAATATAAAGCGATAAATATGCCACATAGAATGCAATGCAAAGCATACAAAGGATGATCACGATAAAGCGTGTAAATAGACACCCATAGGCATGAGAAATAAAGCTAGGATCAAGTCCTAGGCGGACCGACAATAGTTTAACTATCCCGATTAGGTCGCTGGTGAAATCACCTAGGTGAACTTGGCGATAGGGGTATATCAATGGAGTCGCCATCGAGCGTCTTTTATCTCCACCGGAGAAAACATCGAGGTAAACACGAGGAGAATCGCGGTCCTATGACCGAGATCAAGATAATCTAGGTAAGGGGTTAGTTACGGAAGGATTGGCACCCCTGCGTAGTAGTACTCTGGTATCCACTTTCTATATCTAGCTAAAGGGTGTGTTATATCTATCTATGTGTCGCTATAATGCATGCAAAGAAAGAGCAAATAAATAAACCACGGAAAAGAAGGAAGTATTTACAAAGTTTGCTCGATCGAGCCCGTGACAAGATGCCTATGTATTCCAGCGTGCAATGGGAAAGTCGAACACCGTAGTTGGCTCACTTGTTTTGGTGGGTTTGTGTTTTTACTTGTGAAAGGTTTTAAACACAAATGCAAAAATATACGAAGGCAAAAGAGTTTGTGTTGGTTGGTTGCTTTTACCTTGAGAAAGAGTTTAAACCATTATTAAGTGTTTTGTTTTGAGGAGAGGAAAAGCAAAGTTTTAGTTTATTCATGCAAGGATGCAAAAGAAACTAGAAAAACAAGGGTTGGACCTATGGTTGAGGATGAGGAATCTCTACCTATGTTAACATGCAAAGGATGTGGATCCTAATGTCTAGGCTAAAGAATCTATCTAACCGAGCGAACACAGAAAAGAAACAAACAAACACAATCCACATAGAATTGCCCTAGGCGGGTCTTTAAATAAACCGGAGGGTTCTGAACATGCTCCTTCGGAAGCCCCATCGTACATCTCTATTCACGCTTCTCATGGCAAAATAAAGATGTAAACCCTACTTCTCATGATAACTAGGAAAGGCTGTAAGAGAATCGATAAATGGTGTAGAAACTACCCGAGCGAATATAGAATCCGAAGAGCCTTGCGAGCTAGAAAATACTTGGAAAACTTCAAATACAGCCACGCAATAGGAATAAACGGTGAGAATAACTCGGTACCAAAGGAAATGGAATGTGTGTTCGATGCGCATCCGGCAACAACATCTGTAAGAAGGTTAGACCCAAAAACAAGTAGAGGAATGCACACGTGGGTGTACAAACACAAAACACACACAAAAGAGTTGGACCCAAAAATCAAACAAAGGAATGTATGTGAATATACACACATGAAACACCTGCAAGAAGGAGTTGGACCCAAAAAAACAAGGAATGTACGTGGCTATACAAACATAGAAACACCCAAAGGAGTTAGACTCAAAGAACAAGTGAAGGAATGTATACATGGGTATCTGAACATGAAACAACCAAAGAAATGTGTCATATATGCTTACAACAGCCCTGCATCAAGCATGTCAAACAATGTCTAAGAATGTTAGAACACACTGTTGCACTTAGAGTTAGGAAATAGCGGAAAGAACCGATGCAGACCGCTAAAGCTGCTATACCGCTAACGCGACCTAAGCGATTCGTGCGCTTAGCGTGCCACTGGACAGCTAAGGGCAACTGCACGGAAAAGTCGGTGAGTTTTGCGCAGCGGCGCGCTCAGTGGCGCTAAGCGCGGTTTGTAACCTCTGATGTTTTTGATCCGGATCACTGTTCATGACTCTCATGCTAAAGTTGATCCATACAGTTGAAACCATTATTCAATGCTCATGTATGCGATGTTATGCATGGACACGTATAGGAATGCAAGTTGGCATAGCGGTTTCAATGCTCATATACAATGCTAGGCATGAACATGTGCGGAATGCAAGTGATAAGACAAATAGCTCCAATGCTCTGAATGACGGTCAAGGCATGAACATCGTGGAATGCTAATGGTGGAACAATAGTTAGATGCTCATGTGCGAGGCCATGAACTTATCGGAATACAGTGATGAATCACTAGTTCCGTGCTCATGTATGCAATGTTATGCATGAACATATGCGAAATACAAGCGATGAATCAATAGTTCCAATGCTCATGTATGCAATGTTATGCATGAACATGTCGATACAAATCAACAATCCTAATGTTCTCACATGTGGTTATGTATGAGCATGTTAGGGTGTCATGTGAGTCGAATTCCCATGCTCATGTGCAATGCTAGGTATGAACATGTATGGAATGCAAGTGATTAACCATTCTGTGTGCGATGAAGGCCAATGCATGGACATGATTACGATTCAAGTTGTGTCGACAACCTAATGTTCCTCATGCAAGTATTGATGCAAGCAAGGCATGCCATGAAGAAATAAGAATGATCATGTCAAATCCTAATTGCACATTACTTGACGGAATGCGTATGCATGAACTATGTCTGATACGATGTACCTAGTGATCAAAATGCTTTGGAAGCTACATGTGACACACTACAATACAAGCTATACTTTAACTCATCATGTGTCAATGCAATTCAATCAAACTAAATGTCTTCAATGCATGAGCATGTGTTAGATGATGCAAGATGCATGAGTTTGTTGCTAGTGCATGCATTTATGCTATGTATGAAAATCTTCACACCGACACCAATAACGTTGCAAAATCCAATTCAAAACAAATTTAAGCATGAAGGTTCAAGTCGGAATCTACATGGAATTTGCAAGTAATAGCGATGTTCAATTTCAAGAAAAGCTAAAAGTCGTAATAGCTTAAAATAATTGCTTAATTGACCTAAACACTTACGAACTTGAAGTTTGAATCAAAATGAAGAGAATTCCTTGTGTTCTTCAAGAAAATACCAAATTAGCTCAGTTGATAATAATCCTTGCAATCAACCTTGAACTCTTGAAGAAATTCAAAGTCTTGGAGGATTAGGAAGATGAAGAGAATTGCTAATTCTTGAAATTGAAGAAATCCGGTTGGCTTCTTCTAGGTCGGTTCGAGCAGAAGAAGAGGGAGAGCAAGATCACAGTAGAGAGGCTGCGATGAGAAGGTGAAAGTTGGAGGCACGCTTGCGCGGTCTGCGGTGGTGGCGATTGTCTGCGAGAGGTCAGTGGCCTATGGTGGATTGCTTGGAGGAAAGTTGCAGTTTGAACTTTTGTTTGCTTTCGGTTGAGAGAATGTTGAAGTGAGTTGTGGTCAAGCTTAGACAAATAGTTCCCCATTTTGTGTAGGCCAAATGTATTTATAGCTTTGGATCCATAATCAAGCCCAAATTATGATTATCAGAATAATTTTCGTAATTAATTCAAAGCGCCAAATCCGTCGAGAAATTGATGGACTCTAAGCGAAAGTGTCGGAATGCGATTTTGCTTGCACAAATCAAACTTTTGACACGATCGGGTGAGCAGCCAGGAGCAGGGTAAATTTTGAAGTTTAGTGCAACTTTTAGACCAACGACACATGGAAATTTGATTTCCTTTTGTTTTGCCACTTGGGATACCTTGACCAAATAACCTCATGATCAATGCTATGTATGTGACTACATGTATGTTTATGCAATCGAATTATAAGTCGAATCTGAGAAAATGGGCGTAGATTTTGGGGTACAACACCTCTTCAGCAGTCCGTAGCGGTCTCTGAAGGCAAATCCGGAGGAGATAATCTCTCTACGCCTACTTAAGCCAACTTCAGTCTATAAATAGGGTTGTAGTGCCTCATTTTACACACTCTCTCTTCCTCACGTCGTCCATTTTCCACCCTTTTTTCATTCATAGTTTTCTTAGAATGTAAAAGTAATAGTTCTCCACATCGGGGGACTATTACCAAGTTAGTTTTAGGATTTATTTATACCATTCTATTTATGTATTAGATTCAAACTGGTCTGCGTATTTCAATTCAAGTTCTCCTTGTTTCCATTTTTCCGCATTTACGGGTTCTTCATTTTACCGCTATATTATTATTATCATTGTTATTCCTTTTATCGCATTATTTATTATTATTATTATTATTTTGTTTGTCAAATTTAATTGCTATAGCGTCTTTTATCGTAAGTATAATTATTTATGTGTTTTAATTAGTGACATGTCCAGGCTAAATAGTCTTGAGTCCGGTGTATGAGGACCATTGTTACCAGCGGACTCGGTGAAAATAATAGGTGCGGTTTATGATTAGAATTCTGTTTTGGTTTTAATTTCCAAGTCTAACCAATAGCCTTGTCACGAGTGAAGGTTATTTAACACGATTTTAATCACGGTGAGAAATTAATTAAGGTGAGCCGACCTTTGTAGGCGTGGGATCGAACAGGAAAGTGGAATTTGGGCAACAAATCTAAATCTGTGAGGCGCTTTAGATCACGTTTAGGATATTATTGGCTTACAAAATATATTTTTTAGTTCTTTGGCGAGCAAAATCTTGGGATTAGGAAGTATGACTTTAGTTAATCTTTGCGAGGCGTGAGGAAGAGTCTTTAAGTTGGTATTTCCTCTGAACTAAGTTATAGTCGTAATTAGTACCGTTTTCTATTAGTCCTTGAGGGCGAAAAATCATATATCGTCGTTTTAGTATTATTTCCTAAGTCCATTTATTTCGGTTTTAGTTCTTAGTTTCCCCAGATCCAATTATTCATTAGCCTTAAATTTACAAAGTGCGATAGGTTACATAGGTGGCGATACCACAATTGTTATCTCTCATCCGCCAAGGATTCAGCGATCCTCACCTCCAATCAAACAAGGGTGCAAGATCACATGATTTGTTCAAAGAAAAAGTGATAAAAATGATGACAAAATCCTCGACAAAAGAACAAAGTCGTATGATCGGACACCAAAGCAAAAGGTGAGTGGTATCGTGTCAAGAAACCTCGTGGTTCCTCAACGCATCATAAACTTCTCTCAAGAGATGAATGCTCGCATCAAGTTATCGAACCTAGGATTGGAGAACATCACGGAGAATGGGAGGGCACCAAATATTTTGAGCCTAAAATCTTTTTTAAGAAACAAGTGAACAGGACCACGTTACAACCCTTGAAAGTCCTAATTGAAGCATGGGTTAACTCGAAAGCAAAATTGTTACAAGAATACGGTAACCTGACTCCTAGGAGGCTTGCTAAACATTTGAGTTGGTATCACTCAATCTCTTACAAAAAAATTCAATGTTTCAATATCTTTTCAATAAAAGTTTCTTTAACTTCAAGACAAACATGAACTTTGCATTAGAATTATCATTTGTGGAATAAAACATTCTTTGCATATAGATAAGTGCTTAAACATCAAGTGAGCTTGCATATTGAGCATCAGACGAATAATTTGTTTGTCCTGAAGGATATATTGCTTCAAGTATCTGATTGAGCACAAAGCGTTCAAGTCAAGTAAGGTTGTGAAGTAGGCTACTTTCAAGATGTGAGTTAATCACCACAGTAGGTGATATCTTCAAAGTGCAGTCAATGGGGCATTTATGTGATTGAGAAGAATCTCAAAGTGATAGTAACCAGGGGCATTCACCGAGCAAGGTTGAAATCTTCTTTACCTTTGGTTAGTTAGGGCAATGTTTCCAAGTCTACAATATTGGGGCATTATCTTGATGAGTACGGATATCGGGAAGCTTTTGAGGCTAATTTCTTCAAAGTCCCTAGAGACCGGGGCAAATCATTATGCAGGGGCATTCCTCCACCTCATAATTAATCAGGTCAAGTCCAGGCGCAAGCCAAACAACCGTTGAGTTTGAATGGCATGTCAGGAAGTCAGGATCGTTATCCTCAGCTCATGAGAGATAGTGTTGGATTTTCTCCATCGAAGTTAAGGTCGATATCTCGATTCAAGTCGGGATTGTCACCCTCATCAGAGATCAAGGTTTAATTCATGGTTATTGGCTTCCTTCAACAAAAGTCAGAAGGCGGGATTCTATCCATTGAGTTCCAACAGATGTCTTTGCTTCGACACATTGCACATAGTAATCATCATTGCAGTGTTTCACGTTTTGCACATTTTGTTATGCAAAGATTTTAAATAAAGAGCGTTACACGCTTGAGCTTAAATCTCCAACAAAACTTCTTTTTCTCCACAAGGATATCCATGGCATATGCGCCTTTGGATGTTATCGATCCTTCGGCGGAAGATTGCAAAGAAGCGGTCTACACGGCAAGATCACTTTCAAAAGCTCACTTGTGCGAAGGTGCGTTGGTTCTTCTTATGCAGAGCTCGTAATCCGGGGCTATCGAAATCATGAACTCTGCGACAAGATCATCGTCCGGATGATGTCGATCTCAAGTTACCTCCCAGTGATGCTAATCATTGAAAGATGATACTTCTATTCCACAATCCCCGGGGTCGGACTATCATCTCTTTGATGAAGACGGATGATTGTATTCAATTCATGAAGGGTTGATGTTCCTCGGCAGCTCGTGATTGCTTTTAGTCTGGGTGAATCATTAAAACATGCATCATTACATTGCATAGCATCCAAAAGCGTAGCATTTCCATTGATATGGAGCATTCGCTAAAAATAATAATCTCAAACATGCATCATTGCATTGTATAGCATCAAAAAGCGTAGCATTTCCATTGATATGGAGCATTACGCAAAAATAATAATCTCAAACATGCATCTAAGCATAAGCCAGTTAATGTGTTTCTCGAGTACCTTTTGCGTCTCCGAGAAATCATTCAATTAAATAATCCCAGTGGTATTCGATCGAGGAGTTCCTTCAAATTCTTCTTGTTGTTGTTATCTGCATTTTGACCCGATGTCGGTCTCCTACATCATTCAATTCAATTTACAAGCGTCTTGCTTTTCATAAATTCTTATTTTGGTATTCTTACCCATGTTTGCCTCTGTCGTTAGAGTGCAGTAAGAGTCGGTGTCTAACCTTTCTTGCTTCTCAATTGTTTGAGTATCCATACTTGGTGTGTGGTAATTCATATAATTGCCACTCTTAAAAGTACACCCTTTGGCACGGGGATATTGTATTTCTTGCACATTTGCAACCTTTTAAAGTCAACATAGTTTGGCAATCCTTGCTAGAGTCCCTCTGTTTTCCCGTGAATTCGTCTTGATCGTGATTTTACCATTCCATATATCTTTCCCCCAGTGAGTCTGCTCCAGTCGGTCTCATTCTTACGTATGTCTAATATCCTTACCTGACATATGCTATCTATATGTGTTCAATATTCTTACCGAACATGTATATTCGATCTTTATGTGTTCAATATCCTTACGAACATGTATATTCGATCTTTATGTGTCCAATATCCTTACGGGCATGTATATTTTGAAACCTTTGTTAGAGTCGTCTTGGGTCATCTCTTTCGATGTATGTCTAATATCCTTACGACATATGCTCCTATATGTGTTTAATATCCTTACCGAACATGTATATTCGATCTTTATGTGTCCAATATCCTTACCGGGCATGTATATTTTTGAAACCTTTGTTAGAGTCGTCTTCAGTCGGTCTCTTTCCGATGTATGTCTAATATCCTTACGACATATACATGCGCACGTTCTCATTTTGATCTGAAGCAACTTATTGATATGCTCGTTCCAAAGATCATCTCTTCTCATTTTGATCTCTGAGCCGCTTATTCAAGTGTATTCGTGCTAAATCTATGTTTGGAGTTCGTCGTTTCTCCTTTGACTAAAACTTTTCTCCCGTAACCGATGCGGTAACCTTCTTGTATGTCTCGGTTCCCGATCACACAGTCGATGTTCCGGTAACCTTACCGTTGTAACTTTGCTAATTTTGTTTCCCGATCACGGATCGATATCTTAACCTTACCGTTGCTTTTAATTTTGTTTCATCGATCACTGATCGATGTCTTGATAACCTTACGTTGTAGCAACTTTGCTAATTTTGTTTCCCGATCACGATCGATGTCTTCCGGTAACCCTACCGATGTTATGGACCTTTCTACCTCTTTGGTTTCCGGTGACCCAGATGATAATGACCTCACTATGGCTTTCTTTTCCAATCACACGATTGTGATACCGTAACCTTCCGATGTCGTACTTTGATATCATTACAACGAAAGTTAGTAAATTTTCCATAATTTCTTTCCAAATACTTGTTTCTTGGTGACCTCACCGGCGATGATGACTTCACTATGGCTTTCTTTTCCAATCACGATTGTGTTCCCCGGTAACCTTACGGCGTCGGCCATTTGATATCATTTCATTCTAATCACACGATTGACTCGTAAACCGGTAACCATCTTGAAGTCGAGCCTTTTTACCGACAATTATTTTTCAAAAAAAACTTGGTAGTCACCCGGTAACCTTCTTTGTCGAGTCGCCCGATTGTAAATATTCATCGTTCCTCTCTCTCTTGAGGAAAATCTTTAGAATATAATACCATCCATCAAAAGCTTTTGTTAGTGGAGGCTTCCAAAAACATAAAAACAACAAAAATATTTCTACTTGTTCTTGGACGCAAATTTTTGGGTTCTTGTAGTATTTAATCTTCTTCTACCTTGGCTCGAAAGGCTAGCACCAATCTCACTTCGGGTTAAAGATGATTAAATAGAGAACAATATTGCACCCAAAATTTGCCCTCTATCTCGATTTTATCGGTTTAGGCTTCATTTCATTTGCATACGCTTCCACTAAGTCATTGGCATTAAGCAGTCATTCATCCATTGCATATGCATCATTAAATCGTATTTAAATTGACCAAAATCGGTTTAAATCGATATTGCATCGTTTTGTAGTTATAAAATACCGATATTTCACTTCATTAATTTTTACCTCCTTACTGTTTCTTGTGTCATTTTAAGTTGATTATATCGATGATATCGATATTTTGATTTTAAACAATTTAAGCGATTCGACCTTTATGCGGAAAATTAGCGGAAAATATTTCAAACTTTAGCCTCTAACTCAACGCTTTATGAATCTCGTGTCCGTAGATCATGAAAATGTGATCTCTCTAATTTTTCGATACATTTCGAAATTTTGTTTCTTAGTAAGTGTTTTAATCGGTATTTTATTATCGTTTTATTTCAATTTTAATTATTTCGATAATTTTTCTTTAATGTTTGATACATAATTTATTTTAATATGTTTATTTTATTTTTGGATAAATTTTTGTCGAACTTTTTGACAATTTTAAGTGTCTAATTTTTATCTCAAAAATGAAAACAAAAATACTTTTGGGCTTGTCATTTTTACCCAATCAATTTTGTGGCCCATTTAATCATAAAAGGCATTTTAGGCATTATAAAAATAGCTAAACCTAATTTTTGTAATATATATATGTGTTATGATTGGCAGAAGGAGGCCATTTGAAAAGAAAAACGGAGCGATGAGGCCAATTGAAAAACACGTAAGGCCGGTTCAAAAACGGGGCCAAAAAAAATTAGAAACCGAAGCGATTGGCGGAAGAAAACAAAAACAAAATGATAAAATAGAAACTCATCTTCTTCATCTCCTCCGTCTCACCTTCCTCAATCGTCGGACCACCCTCACCTTCTCACTAAACCCTCGTTACTGCGTAACAAATGCTCATCTTCTCACCTCGGTTTCCATCCTCACCGTTCTGAGACCTCCATCACCTCTTCACAACCCCATTCCGTTTCTCCATAACCTTGCTCTGTCCCTCGGCCCACTTTCGCGTCTCACGATCCAACATCCTTCCTCCACCGCCATAACTTCAGTCACGTTCCTCTGTTCTCCGTGTTTCCTTCCTTCATAACTCCTGTTTTCGTGAAACCCCTTTCATCCTCCATCTGCTTGTCGCTACCTCTGCATCTCCTTTGTTCCGAAACCCGTCGTCCTCTGTTCTCTTCTCCCTGCGTCACGCGGCGCCGCCGTCAACTCTCCGTCGCCGCTCAACATCCGTGACACTGCAATACCGCTGTTTCGAGCTCGGCGGTTTCGGCGATTCGGTAACTTTTGATTCCTCTTGTGGGCGGCATGATTGTAGAAGTTCAATGGTTGTGATCTTGTGAACGTTACGTGTAAGATTGGTTGAACTTTGAACTTCGCTTCTATATCTTGGTTGTGCTAAAATCTGCATCAATGGCATATTGTTTGTTTGGCATAAAATCGATATCGTATTAAAGCATGTAGTATCTTGGTGTCTGTTTTCCTATTTTTGTAATAGTGTATTATGTCTCGATGCGTGATAAATTGGCAAGTTCGGATGATTGAATCCGTTTGAAAGTCGGTATTGTGTTGAATCGTAAGTAGGAGTCTTGAAATTCTATTAGTCATCTTCTTTGGAATTGTGATGATTTGTGTTGAAGTTTTGATGTTGAACTTTTGTTGGCATAAGCGTGTTGTTGATGACAATCTCACTTTTGTTTTCACATCTTTTAATCGATAATGGCATTAGGGTGTTTCAAGTTTGAATAGAAGCTTTGTCGATCTCTATCGTAAATGATTTGTAATAAAGTTTCTATGACTAGTTTCGATGATGGTTCGCATCTATATCGCGTTATTAGTGAAAGATATAGCAGAAACATATTGAAACACCGTGTATTTAGTTATTCTCTTTTTAATTTGAGTTGGTCTAATGAGTTTGGTTGAAATATCAGCGTGGGCATTTCGTTTTTCTCTTTTAATTAGTGTTGATATCCATATTTTTGGTTTGATGATGGTTTAGTATCGATGATCGTTTATCCGCGTTTAATACAAACCGAAACTATTAGGGATATCACAATATGCGTTATTCTCATTTTAATTGAAGTTTACGATTTGAAAGTTGTATAGTTTCAATGAAGGTTGTTTGTTTCCGATTATTCGTAGAACTCGCCGAGAAACCTTGGAGACACCGCATTACTATGCTATTCTCATTACAATTGGAATTGGAGGTTTAATTTCTAAATAGTTTCAATGATGGTTTGATGTCTATATCGCGTTTATTAATGATGAGCGTGTCGAGCTGTGTGGACAGCCATTGTTTTATCTATAGTTACTGTTGTTTATTTGAGATTTTGATACGATTCAAGTTGGATTCGAAGGTTAATTGATAATGGCACCATTTTGGTTGATGGTTGCAATAGTATAGCTTCAATGATGGTTTAGTATTGATACACCTATTCACGAACAATATAACCGAGAAGTTCATGGGACAACAACTTTCTTAAATAACCGATTAGTTGTGGCTGCGAATTTGCTTTAATCAATTAATTTTGAATCAATTCAAGCTTTATTGCATATGTGTGCTGCCCAATTTTCTTTTGTTTTGATTTGAAATCAATTTCCCACATTTTGAATTTGGATTAAATAGCGGTGAATTTCTTTGTTCAAGTGTACATGGCTGCCGGTTTGATAAGTGATTGAAAATATACAAGTTGGTTGATAATCCATGGTTGATTGAGTTTGTCTTGACACTTGTTTGTGTTTGCCTTGAGTTTATGCAATTTTTGATTGATATCCAGGCATATTTGTGATTATGTGGTTGCTGCCGGAATTAGTTTTGATGTTTTAAACTGCGTTGAGCTTGAATTTTCATGTCTTAAACTTGATCGAGTAATAACATGAACCATTGTCATTTGTTTTCATTTTGAATTGATAATCATGAATAATTGTTGTGTTTACTCGATAGAATGAAGTTAGACGAAATTCCATGTGGAATTGAATATTGATTTAAGCTTTCGATTATTTAAATGTATTCCTGTTAGATTCATGTTAACTTCATTCAATTTTATAACCTTGTTTACCAACACATGTTCTAATTATTGCAATTCTATCTCATTTATTTTTATCTCACTTATGATACTAACATGTTTGCTATTTGTGAAGACATCCAGGATCGATCAAGGCATTCAATTTCTTTTAGCATATCCACACTAGCTCATAGAATTTTAATTTTGAATTACTACTTTTGTTTAATATTTAGTATGTATATATAAAATATTTGGCATATTTACTTTTATATTTAGCATTGTAAATACAATTATACTACTTTCATTTATATATTTTTATTTGGTTTATTTTGTAAATAAAATCATATTATAATTATATTCTTGTGTTACGATTTGATTTGGAATTTAATTCAATCTTGGATGAATTTAAGCATAAATATCTATTCTAACCAATCTAATACATACTTGAGCATTGCAACATTCTCCATTATAGTTTTTGTTTGTATCTTGGTGATGTAGGAATCTTCATTTGGTATTCATTCGATTCATCAAGCCTTATCCGACCTTGAAGACTACTTAGAGCTCAATTCTTACACCAAAGCAAAGCTATTCAATTATTCAAACTAATTCGATTTGGTTGTAATAGCTTAGAATTTGTTTCCTTGTGTTTCTAATTACCGTGATTGTCGTTTATCATATTAGAACACATAGCCTCCTCTTGGGCTCTTCATCAAAGAAAGTAAACATACACAATGCACACACTTGCATTTATAGTTTGGTCACAGGCTTTCTACAGCGACAACTATTCGATCGATTGTTCAATCGGTCGTTTAGAATATAGTCACGCTAGTTTCACTTTTAGGCATACATAAAGCCACTTTGTATGGGCTCGCTTGTTTTCTAATCAAATTCTTCTATCCACATCAAACCCTTAACACACTTTCAAATCAAAAATAGTGTTATGGTACTTAATTTAATTGTTAGAGGTTATAGCGATTTAATTAAAATGTAAAATATTGGGCCATTAGGGTAACCCAATGACTTGAATACTTTATTCCATACATGGACATTTAAAACACTTTCATATTAAATTAATTAATTGAATTTGTTTTCTAAAATCAATTTTCTACAATAACAAAAAAACATAGTGTTATGGTACTTAATTAAATTGTTAGAGGTTAGCTGTGATTTAATTAAAATGTAAAATATTGGGCCATTAGGGTAACAATGACTTAAATACTTTATTCCACACATAATAAAAGTGAACTTTGTTTCACCTTACTCTTTTCATAATAAAGATTTTGGATGAGAGATGATTGGTTGACCTCGATCACCAATCTCGAGTATTGAATCGTTAGAGGACCTCCAACGTTTTGATACTTGTCATCACCATTAAAACAATTCAACCCATTCAAATTTCTTTTCCGCTCATACGCGGTCATCAAAAACATTTCAATTAAAATCAACACAACCAATCTAAGACATTTTCAACAAGAACTACGGTTTGACTTTCCCATTGCAGGAATCGTAGGCCGCGGTTTGAAACCGTGTCAAACAAAATAATAATAAACAGCCTTTTTCTTCTTTCTTATTTATAACTTAGAAATTAGCGATTACACACACAAACATTTCGACTAAATGGGTCCCCGAGTCACGATGGGCGTAAGAGTGCTAATACCTTCCTCTTGCGTAACCGACTCGAAATCCATCCTTTTTGGTCTTGTAGGCGCCTTATCAGATTTTTGTGGGTTTTATCTATATTTTCCCGTTCTTTTTAGAACAAATAAAATTAGGTGGCGATTTCATTGTTGTTTTGAAAATTCATTTAAATGATTTTTGAAAATCGAGTTGCTGAGTTGGCGACTTCTTGGGGACAAATTTTAAAACTTTTTGACCAGCGAGTCAACCTAGTTTAGTTGTGTTTGTGTTTTGCTTTCTTCTTTATGCTTATTTATTGTTTATTGCTTATTGTTCTCTTTACACTTTGTATATTATTTTGTTGATATTTTATTGTGATGGGAATTCATGGGCATCGTTACATAGATAAGCCCACTACCGGGTTCTAGGTCACCTTTTTAGGAATAGGGGCTGCGTAGCCTAGGTCCACTTGACTCCATTGTCTTGTTGGCCGAGCGAGACTGGCAGAGTTGGTTGTTTAAGGAGGTTGTTGGCCAGCGTTAGCGCGGGACATCGATCTTTGTACAAATGACCTATAACTCTAAGTTTGTTCATTGTCCTAACCAGACGCTTTCGAACTTTGGATTTGAGCATCCCGTTAAACCGTTTCTTGGGATATACTTTTACAAATACTATCGCAATGTAGGCCTCTCGCGCGATGATAGTGTTTGTAAAAGGGGATCTGAGACCCCAAGAAACATTTAGCAAAAACATTAGAACCACCTTGTTTGGGGTTATTGGGTAGAAGCCTAAATTTGTCCTATTGAACCCACCTAAATAAGTTGTTACGATACCAATATCATCCACGATTCCGTCTCGTGAACTGTTATTATCATCATGTTGCATTCCATTTGCATCAATCATCAAAAAGAGTTTATTTCTCTTATCATCCATGCATCATCATGCATTTCATTCATTTCAATCAGAGGACTCATTTCAACTTGGCTTCTCATCGAATCTCAAGGCGCAAAGTGATTTCACGACATCGCCGTCATCATGGATCAACTTCAAGCAAGTGTGGTTGCGATGAATACTCATATAGATGCTCGGGTTGATCAATTCATGGAGATTATCCGAGAACCTCTCCATTGGACAAGAAGAGTTAAAGCAAGTTGTTCGGTCCGAAGTTATTCTTCTTGATCATGTTAATCCACGGTGTTAATCTTAACCACATGGAGTCCTTTCAAATCAAAATGTCAAAAACACCGTTCGGGCGATACATCCAATGGAACTCCTCCTTTGTGATGACATCTTGAGGTCTTCGTTTGACACCTTCAAGTTTCCGGTCGGAGATCGAGAAAAGCTTCACCTCCTTGAAAAGGATGAAAGCTATTGAGGTCGTGATTCCTTGGTTTAGAGCGCTCCTAGTCTATGCTTGGTGCCTAGTATCAAAATTCTGCCAAATTCAAAGTCCCCACTTTTGAAGTATAAGGGCACCTCTTGTCAGATTACTCACATTAAAGCCTATTGCAATAAGATGGCTCCATATGCGGAAAGACAAACTCCTTATACGTTTTCAAGATAGCCTCGATGGTGCATCTCGGGTGGTACTCGGCAGAGCAAGCTCACATTCAAACTTGGAGGAATTGGCGGAAGCTTTTGTCAATCGATCGACTATAATAGGGACATGGCTCCCGAATTCAACTTGAGGTTTTAACTTTCGGAAAAAGTGAAGAATCTTTCCGAGTATCTTAAAGATGGAAAATTCGTGCTAGGTTCAACTCTTCTTTTGGAGCGAGAACTATTTGAGATGT
>CM038796.1:209450971-209594496 GCA_021764765.1 Vicia sativa
GATTGTTCCAATCGGTCGTTTAGAATACTAGTGTCACGCTAGTTTCACTTTTAAGAGCATACATAAAGCCACTTTGTATGGGCTCGCTTGTTTTCCTAATCAAATTCTTCTATCCACATCCAAACCCTTAACACACTTTCAAATCAAAAAATAGTGTTATGGTACTTAATTTAATTGTTAGAGGTTCGCCCAACGATTTAATTAAAATGTAAAGTATTTGGGCCATTAGAGGGTAACCCAATGACTTGAATACTTTATTCCATACACTTGGACATTTAAAACACTTTCATATTAAATTAATTAATTGAATTTGTTTTCTAAAAATCAATTTTTCTACAATAACAAAAAAAACATAGTGTTATGGTACTTAATTAAATTGTTAGAGGTTCGCCCAACGATTTAATTAAAATGTAAAGTATTTGGGCCATTAGAGGGTAACCCAATGACTTAAATACTTTATTCCACACACTTAATAAAAGTGAACTTTGTTTCACCTTACTCTTTTCATAATAAAGATTTTGGATGAGAGATGATTGGTTGACCTCAATCACCAATCTCGAGTATTGAATCGTTAGAGGACCTCCCAACGTTTTGATACTTGTCATCTACCATTAAAAACAATTCAACCCATTCAAATTTCTTTTCCGCTCATACGCGGTCATCAAAAACATTTCAATTAAAATCAACACAACCAATCTAAGACATTTTCAACAAGAACTACGGAGTTTTGACTTTCCCATTGCACGAGGGAATACGTAGGCACGCGGTTTCGAAACCGTGTCAAACTCAAAATAATAATAAACAAAGCCTTTTTCTTCTTTCTTATTTATAACTTAGAAATTAGCGATTACACACACAAACACATTTCGAACTAAATGGGTCCCATCGAGTACGATGGACGTAAGAGGTGCTAATACCTTCCTCTTGCGTAACCGACTCCCGAATCCATCCTTTTGGTCTTGTGCCTTATCCGATTTTTGTGGGTTTTATCTATATTTTCCCGTTCTTTTTTAGAACAAATAAAATTAGGTGGCGATTTCATTGTTGTTTTTGAAAATTCATTTTAAATGATTTTTTGAAAATCGAGTTGCTTCTTGACTTCATGGGACAATTTTAAAACTTTTTGACCAAGTCAACCTAGTTTAGTTCTTATGTTTGTGTGTTTGTTTACCGCTTTTTCTTTATGCTTATTTATTGTTTATTGCTTATTGTTCTCTTTACACTTTGTATATTATTTTGTTGATATTTTATTGTGATGGGAATTCATGGGCATCACATAGATAAGCCCACTACCTTCTAGGTCACCTTTAGGAATAGAGGCTGCGTAGCCTAGGTCCACTTGACTCATTGTCTTGTTAGCGAAGACTTTAGAGTTGGTTGTTTAAGGAGGTTGTGTGCCAGCGTTAAGACATCGATCTTTGTACAAATGACCTATAACTCTAAGTTTGTTCATTGTCTAACCAAGACTAAAGCGCTCAAACTTTGGATTTCGAGCATCCGTTAAGAGCCGTTTCTTGGGATATACTTTACAAATACTATCGCCATGTAGGCCTCGCGATGATAGTGTTTGTAAAGGATCTGACCCCAAGAAACATTTAGCAAAACATTAGAACCACCTTGTTTGGGGTTATTGGGTAGAAGCCTAGAGGTAGGAACCCACCTAAATAAGTTGTTCGACTACCAATATCATCCACGATTCACGTCTGTGAACTGTTATTATCATCATGTTGCATTCCATTTGCATCAATCATCAAAAGAGTTTATTTCTCTTATCATCCATGCATCATCATGCATTTCATTCATTTCAATCGAGGACTCATTTCAACTTGGCCTCATCGAATCTCAAAGACGCAAGGCGATTTCGACATCGCCGTCATCATGGATCAACTTCAAGCAAGTGTGGTTGCGATGAATACTCATATAGATGCTCAGGTTGATCAATTCATGGAGATTATCCAGAACCTCGCCATTGGACAAGAAGAGTTAAAGCAAGTTGTTCAGAGGTCCGAAGTTGTTACTGCTGATCATGTTAATCCACCAGGTGTTAATCTTAACCACATGGAGGTCCTTTCAAATCAAAATGTCAAAACACCGTTTCATCAATGGAACTCCTCACGTGATGACATCTTGAGTCTTCGTTTGACACCTTGTTTTCGAAGAAGAATCGAGAAAAGCTTCACCTCCTTGAGAAAAGGATGAAAGCTATTGAGGGTCGTGATTCCCTTGGTTTAGACGCTCCTAGTCTATGCTTGGTGCCTAGTATCAAAATTCCTGCAAAATTCAAAGTCCCCACTTTTGAGAAGTATAAGGGCACCTCTTGTCCGATTACTCACATTAAAGCCTATTGCAATAAGATGGCTCCATATGCGGAAAATGACAAACTCCTTATGTACGTTTTTCAAGATAGCCTTGGTGCATCTCGAGTGGTACACTCGGCTTGAACGAGCTCACATTCAAACTTGGAGGAATTGGCAAGCTTTTGTCAATCATCACGACTATAATAGGGACATGGCTCACGAATTCAACTTGGTTTAACTCGGAAAAGTGAAGAATCTTTCAAAGAGTATGCAAAGATGGAAGAATTACTAGAGTTCAACCTCTTCTTTTGGAGCGAGAACTCATTGAGATGTTCTCCAATACCTTGGTCCCTATCGATTGTTGGATATACTTCTACATTTTCACACCGTTGTTGTAGGGAGCAATTGGCGTGGTCTCAAGATGGGTAACATTAGGATGTTGCTATTGCAATTTCCGAACAAATTGATGAAGAGACAAGTACAATTTTCGAGGAAGAGGAAGAAGCTTCTACTTATCCATTTCAAACTCTAATAAGGTGACGCTACTTGATCATGTGCTCCACAAATCTGCAATTGTCATCAAACACTGTTCATGCTCCCCAACATCGAATCCTCGACAAACTTATCGACAAAATCGTCAACGAGGTGGGAAGAATGATAAGGCCAAGAAAAGTGCATGATCCAATCCCTATGCCTCATAGTGAGTTGCTCTCTCACCTACTCCAACATTCTTTGGTGGAGTTAAAGGAGTCCGCCTCCTTTTATCCTTTTGGATATGATCACGATCGTCTGTGAGTTCCATTCGGGCACCGCCATACAATTGAAGAATGTAATATTTTCAAAGCACAGTTCAAAAACTCATTGATTCCAAAGCAATCACATTCACTAGGCCTACGCATCAATTGAACTCTTTTGATGAAGCCACTACTACGAGGCGCATCTTGAAGCAAGAAATCCATATGGATACCGTCTCCTCAACATGGAGATTTCTAGTTTTATCTTGCATGCTCATTTGTAATCTTTCTTGTTTTGTTCGGTATTTTCTTGTATGCAAAACTCGCTTATTTGAATATTAATCATAATGCATTGAATATGTTTGTCTTGAATTGATCCATTCGCTATCACTCTTATTTGTTTTACTATGCTTTCGATATTCAACTCTTATTAATAAAGCAACACCTCTGTAGGGAGGATGATGAATAATTTACTAAGAATCTCAAACGTTATTGCTTTCGGTAAAACCACGCTAACGATGTATAGGCCTTGTTTCAAATTCCCAAACAGGAGATATAAGGGTGAAACCCTCGTTAACCCTTTTGAGCCTCAAGTAGGAGTTTCTTTTCTATTCGAGAAAACCCTCATTTTTACACCTAGTGTTGATTAACCCGATTGAGCGTTCAAAACTCATCAAGAGTGCGCATCAAGGATATAACGATGGTTATCTTCGGAAGGTCGAGGAAGGTGAAAATGGTCAATCTTTGTCTATCAACAATGTGCATCGAAAGAGGTTGAATGTAATGGTTATCTCGCACAAGAAATCAACAGATACGATACCACAATTGTTATCTCCATGATTCAGCGATCCTATCACCTTCAAACAAGGGTGCAAGATCACATGATTTGTTCAAAGAAAAAGTGATAAAAATGATGACAAAAATCCTCGGAAAAGAACAAAGTCGTGATCGGACACCAAAAGCAAGGTGAGTGGTCGTGTCCAAGAAACCTTGGTTCCTCAACGCATCATAAACTTCTCTCGAGATGAATGCTCGCAAGTTATCGAACCTAGGATTGGAGAACATCACGGAGAATGGGAGGCACCAAATATTTTGAGCCTAAAAATCATTTTTTAAGAAACCCGTGAACGGACCACGTTACAACCCTTGAAAGTCCTAATTGAAGCATGGGTTAACTAAGCAAAATTGTTACAAGAATACGGTAACTGACTCCTAGGAGGCTTGCTAAACATTTGAGTTGGTATCACTCAATCTCTTACAAAAAAATTCAATGTTTCAATATCTTTTCAATAAAAGTTTCTTTAGCTTCAAGACAAACATGAACTTTGCATTAGAATTATCATTTGTGGAATAAAACATTCTTTGCATATAGATAAGTGCTTAAACATCAAGTGAGCTTGCATATTGAGCATCAGACGAATAATTTGTTTGTCTGAAGGATATATTGCTTCAAGTATCGATTGAGCAAGCGCTCAAGTCAAGTAAGGTTGTGAAGTAGCCTACTTTCAAGATGTGAGTTAATCACCACAGTAGTGATATCTTCAAAGTGCGATCAATGGCATTTATGTCGAGATTGGAGAATCTCTCAAAGTGATGAGTAAGGGCATTCACCCGAGCAAGGTTGAAATCTTCTTTACCTTTGGTTAGTTAGGGCAATGTTTCAAGTCTACAATAAGGGGAATTATCTTGATGAATGATATCGGAAGCTTTTAGAGGCTAATTTCTTCAAAGTCCCTGGGCAAATCATTATAGGCATTCCTCCACCTCATAATTAATCGGGTCAAGTGTTGCCAAACAAAATGAGTTTGAATGGCATGTCGAAGTCGATCGTTATCCTCGGCTCATCGAGATAGTGTTGATTTTCTCCATCAGTTAAGGATGATATCTCCAATTCAAGTCGATTGTCACCCTCATCGAGATCAAGGTTTAATTCACGGTTATTGGCTTCCTTAAAAGTCGGAAAGATTCTATCCATTGAGTTCAAATGTCTTTGCTTGACACATTGCACATAAATCATCATTGCGATGTTTCACGTTTTGCACATTTGTTATGCAAAGATTTTAAATAAAGGCGTTACGCTTGAGCTTAAATCTCAACAAAACTTCTTTTTCTAGGGATATCCATGGCATATGCCTTTGGATGTTATCGATCCTTAAGATTGCAACGGTCTCAAGATCACTTTCAAAGCTCACTTGTGCGAATTGGTTCTTCTTATGCAAGAGCTCGTAATCGGCTCGAAATCATGAACTCTCGACAAGAATCGTCCCTGAATGTCGATCTCGAGTTACCTTGATGCTAATCATTGAAAGATGATACTTCTAATCCCCCTATGTCGGACTATCATCTCTTTGATGAAGAGATGATTGTATTCAATTCATGAAGGTTGATGTTCCTCGGCTCATGATTGCTTTTAGTCTGGGTGAATCATTAAAACATGCATCATTACATTGCATAGCATCCAAAAAGCGTAGCATTTCCATTGATATGGAGCATTGCTAAAAATAATAATCTCAAACATGCATCATTGCATTGTATAGCATCAAAAAGCGCGTAGCATTTCCATTGATATGAGCATTACGAAAATAATAATCTCAAACATGCATCTAAGCATAAGCCATAATGTGTTTCGGTACCTTTTCGTCTCCGAGAAATCATTCAATTAAATAATCCCAGTGGTATTCCGATCGAGTTCCTTTGAAATTCTTCTTGTTGTTGTTATGCATTTTTGACCCGTGTGGTCTCTACATCATTCAATTCAATTTACCAAGCGTCTTGCTTTTAAATTCTTATTTTGGTATTCTTATGTCGTTAGAGTGGTAAAGTCGGTGTCTAACCTTTCTTGCTTCTCAATTGTTTGAGTATCCATACTTGGTGTGTGGTAATTCATATAATTGCCACTCTTAAACACCCGCCTTTGGCAGGATATTGTATTTCTTGCACATTTGCAACCTTTTAAAGTCCAACATAGTTTGGCAATCCTTGCTAGAGTCCCCTCATGGCCTCTTTCCCGTGGTTCTTGATCCGATTTTACCATTCCATATATCTTTGTGAGTGCTCGATCGGTCTCATTCTTACGTATGTTTAATATCCTTACCTGACATATGCTATCTATATGTGTTCAATATTCTTACCGAACCGAACATGTATATTCGATCTTTATGTGTTCAATATCCTTACCGAACATGTATATTCGATCTTTATGTGTCCAATATCCTTAGGCATGTATATTTTGAAACCTTTGTTAGAGTCGTCTTGTGTCTCTTTCATGTCTAATATCCTTACGACATATGCTCCCTATATGTGTTCAATATCCTTACCGAACATGTATATTCGATCTTTATGTGTCCAATATCCTTACCGGGCATGTATATTTTTGAAACCTTTGTTAGAGTCGTCTTGAGTCGGTCTCTTTCGATATGTCTAATATCCTTACGACGATACATCTCATTTTGATCTGCGAAGCAACTTATTGAAGTATGCTCGTTCAAAGATCATCTCTTCTCATTTTGATCTGCGAAGCCGCTTATTCAAGTGTCGTGCTAAAGATCTATGTTTGGAGATCGTTTCTCCTTTGACTAAAAAGATGCGATAACCTTCTTGTATGTCTCGGTTCCCGATCACAGTCGATGTTTAATACCGTTGTAGCAACTTTGCTAATTTTGTTTCCCGATCAGATCGATATCTTGATAACCTTAAGCAACTTTGCTAATTTTGTTTCATCGATCACACGATCGATGTCTTGATAACCTTATAGCAACTTTGCTAATTTTGTTTCCCGATGATCGATGGTAACCCTACCGATGTTATGGACCT
The DNA here is from genome assembly GCA_021764765.1 of Vicia sativa. Taxonomy (NCBI): domain Eukaryota; kingdom Viridiplantae; phylum Streptophyta; class Magnoliopsida; order Fabales; family Fabaceae; genus Vicia; species Vicia sativa. The sequence goes on from CM038796.1 coordinate 209,457,816, forward strand.
TTCTACCTCTTTGGTTTCGGTGAGATGATGACCTCACTATGGCTTTCTTTACAAATTGTGATAACCGATGTCGACTTTGATATCATTGAAAGTTAGTAAATTTTCCATAATTTCTTTCCAAATACTTGTTTCTTGGTGACCTCAGATGATGACTTCACTATGGCTTTCTTTTCCAATCACGATTGTGAATAACCTTACCGTCGGCCATTTGATATCATTTTCATTCTAATCACTGATTGACTCGTAAAAAAACCATCTGAAGTCGAGCCTTTTGCAATTATTTTTCAAAAAACTTGGTCGTCAATGGTTCGCTTGTAAATATTCATCGCTTGAGGAAAATCTTTGGGAATATAATACCATTATCCGTAAGCTTGTTAGTGGAGCTTGACAAAACAACAAAAATATTTCTACTTGTTCTTGGGGAAATTTTGGGTTCTTGTAGTATTTAATCTTCTTCTACCTTGGCTCGAAAGCACCAATCACTTCGGTTAAAGATGATTAAATCAATTGCAAATTTGCCCTCTATCTCGATTTTATGATCACATTATTTGCATAGCTTTAAGTCATTGGCATTAAGCGGTCATTCATCCATTGCATATGCATCATTTCGTCGTATTTAAATTGACCAAAATCGTTTAAATCGATATTTGCATCGTTTGTAGTTATAAAATACCGATATTTCACTTCATTAATTACCTCTTACATTTCTGTCATTTTAAGTTGATTATATGTCGATGATATCGATTTTTGATTTTTTTAGCGATTCGACCTTTGTGCGGAAAATTAGCGGAAAATATTTCAAACTTTAGCCTCTAACTCAACGCTTTGAATGTCCGTAGATCATGAAAATGTGATCTCTCTAATTTTCGATACATTTGAAATTTTGTTTTAAGTAAGTGTTTAAATCGTATTTTATTATCGTTTTATTTCAATTTTAATTATTTGATAATTTTTCTTTAATGTTTGATACAATTTATTTTAATATTTTATTTTATTTTTCGGATAAATTTTGTGAACTTTGTTTGACAATTTTAAGTGTCTAATTTTTATCTCAAAATGAAAACAAAAAAGCGTCATTTTTTACAATCAATTTTGTGGCCCATTTAATCATAAAGGGCATTTTAGGCATTATAAAAATAGCTAAACCTAATTTTGTAATATATATATATTGATTGGAGAAAGGCCATTTGAAAGAAAAGCAAACCCAATTGAAAAACACGTATTCCAACAGGGGCAAAAAAATTAAGATGAGGCGGAAAACAAAAACAAAATGATAAAATAGAAACTCATCTTCTTCATCTCCTCCGTCTCACCTTCCTCCAAATTGGACCACCTCACCTTCTCACTTCATTTGTCGCTCATCTTTCACCTCGGTTTCCATCCTCCGTTGACCTCCATCACCTCTTCACAAATTAGTTTCTCCATATTCTCTATTTTTGTCTCACCGATCCAAACATCCTTTGTAACTTTCACCGTTCCTCTATTTCTCCGTGTTTCACGCTTCATAACTCCTGTTTTCGGAAACCCCTTTCGGCCTCCATTTATCGCTACCTCTCTTCTCAAATCGTCTCTGTTCTCTTCATCGCACAGTCAACTCTTGCGCTCAACATCCGTCAAGCACTGCAGTTTCAAGAGCTTTCGGCGATTTAACTTTTGATTCCTCTTGTTTGTAGAAGTTCAATGGTTGTGATCTTGTGAACATTACGTAAGATTCGGTTGAACTTTGCTTCCTTTTCTTCAGCTATATCTTGGTTGTAAAAGCATCAATGGCATATTGTTTGTTTGGCATAAAAGATATCGTATTAAAGCATGTAGTATCTTGGTGTCTGTTTTCCTATTTTGTAATAGTGTATTATGTCTCGATCGTGATAAATTGGAAGTTTGGATGATTGAATCCGTTTGAAAGTCTTGTGTTGAATCGAGTCTTGAAATTCTATTAGTCATCTCTGGAATTGTGATGATTTGTGTTGAAGTTTTGATGTTGAACTTTTGTTGGCATAGCGTTGTTGATGACAATCTCACTTTTGTTTTCCTCGGATAATGGCATTAGGGTGTTTCAAGTTTGAATAAACTTTGTCGATCTCTATCGTAAATGATTTGTAATAAGTTTCTATGACTAGTTTCGATGATGGTTACATCTATATCGCGTTATTCGTGAAAGATATAGAGAAACATATTGACCGTGTATTTAGTTATTCTCTTTTTAATTTCGAGTTGGTCTAATGAGTTTGGTTGAAATATCAAGGCTGTTTCGTTTTCTCTTTTAATTAGTGTTGATATCCATGTTTTGGTTTCGATGATGGTTTAGTATCGATGATCGTTTATGCCAAACGAAACTATTAGGGATATCACAATATTGCGTTATTCTCATTTTAATTGAAGTTTACGATTTGAAAGTATAGTTTCAATGAAGGTAAGTTTGTTTCATTATTTAGAAACTGAAACCTTGGAGACCGCATTATTATGCTATTCTCATTACAATTGGAATTGAGAGGTTTAATTTCTAAATAGTTTCAATGATGGTTTGATGTCTATATCCATGATAGGCGAAATCGGCTTGGACACCATTGTTTTATCTATAGTTGCAATTTGAGATTTTGATACGATTCAAGTTGGATCGAGGTTAATTGATAATGGCACCATTTTTGGTTGATGGTTGCAATAGTATAGCTTCAATGATGGTTTAGTATTGATATGCCTATTCACGAACAATATACAGAAGTTCATCAACACGCTTTCTTAAATAACCGATTGAATTGTTGCCGAATTTGCTTTAATCAATTAATTTTGAATCCAATTCAAGCTTTATTGCATATGTGGCTGCCCAATTTTCGATTTGAAATCAATTTCCCATTTTGAATTTGGATTAAATAACGGCGTGAATTTCTTTGTTCAAGTGTACATGGCTGCCGGTTTGATAAGTGATTGAAAATATACAAGTTGGTTGATAATCCATGGTTGATTGAGTTTGTCTTGACACTTGTTTGTGTTTGCCTTGAGTTTATGCTTTTGATTGATATCACGAGCATTTGTGATTATGTGGTTGCTGCCAATTAGTTTTTGATGTTTTAAGCTTGCGTTGAGCTTGAATTTTCATGTCTTAAACTTGATCGGTAATAACATGACCATTGTCATTTGTTTTCATTTTGAATTGATAATCATGAATAATTGGTTTACTCGATATTGAATGAAGTTAGAGCGAAATTCATGTGGAATTGAATATTGATTTAAGCTTTCGATTATTTAAATGTATTCTGTTAGATTCACTTCATTCAATTTTATAACCTTGTTTAAGAACATTTCTAATTATTGCAATTCTATCCTTATCTCACTTATGATACTAACATGTTTGCTATTTGTGAAGACATCCAAGGATCGATCAAGGCATTCAATTTCTTTTAGCATATCCACAAGCTCATAGAATAATTTTGAATTACTACGTTTAATATTTAGTATGTATATATAAAATATTGGCATATTACTTTTATATTTAGCATTGTAAATACAATTATACTACTTTCATTTATATATTTTATTTGGTTTATTTTGTAAATAAAATCATATTGTAATTATTATTCTTGGTTGATTTGAATTTGGAATTTAATTCAATCTTGGATGAATTTAAGCCAAATATCTATTCTAACCAATCTAATACATACTTGAGCATTGCAACATTCTCCATTATAGTTTTTGTTTGTATCTTGGTGATGTAGGAATCTTCATTTGGTATTCATTGATTCATCAAGCCTTATCCGACCTTGAAGACTACTTGCTCAATCTTACACCAAAGCAAAGCTATTCAATTATTCAAACTAATTGATTTGGTTGTAATAGCTTAGAATTTGTTTCCTTGTGTGTTCTAATTACCGTGATTATCGTTTATCATATTAGAACACATAGCCTCCTCTTGGGCTCTTCATTAAACATACACAATGACTACATTTATAGTTTGGTCTGGGCTTTTCTGACAACTATTCGATCGATTGTTCAATCGGTCGTTTAGAATACTAGTGTCACGCTAGTTTCACAAGCATACATAAAGCCACTTTGTATGGGCTCGCTTGAATCAAATTCCTATCCACATAATAATGACTTCCCCAATTCCATTGCCAAACGTTAACTTCTCCATCAAAGATTAGGCCCATCTAGATTCGGGTCGGGACCCTTGTAGTGGTTCGTCACAATCCTTCATTTTTAAGTACATAACATCCTCGTCTGGGAAGTCAAACTTGAGAGATTGGTATTCGTTGGCTGATAAGCGGTGATCAGAATGCTTCCTTGACCGCTTTTGAGAGTCTTGGATGTCATACTCGATAATAGCATCGCCATCGAGCAATTCTTCTGTTAAAGGCTTTTCAAAGACATACTTGATTGGATCCATTTTGGAGATTAACCAAGTCGTGTGATTCATCATGTCTTGGCGGAGACGTTTGAAGCCACACCAAAGCACAACATGTTTTCGAGCATGGAGTAGCGAGTTTCATCTGTGAACTTTTTACTTAGTAGATTGCATGCTCCTTCTTACAGTTTCATCTTCTTGTCCGAATCAACCCATGGAATCTTCTAGCAGTAAGGTACATGATTAATGGTATTCCTTCAATGGGAGGAATCAATATCGGAGGTTCGGCGGCCTTGATCTATCAGCGCTTTTTGGCAATCTTGTCCACACAACCTCTTGATTTTTGGAGAAGCTTGAATATCGGCCCAGTGCGATCATTTGAGAGATAAATCGAGATGTAATTCAACCGTCAAGAAATCCTCTTACTTGCTTTTTGTATGTGGCGTAGGCATTTCTTGAATAGCCTTGACTTTGTCGGTCAACTTCAATACCTCTTTGACTAACAATGAAACCTAGGAGTTTTCGGATCTTACCCCAAAGGTGCATTTGTTAGGATTGGTGAGCTGAAATTTCCTTAGTCATTGAAACAATTTCAAGAGATATTCTATATGCTCTTCTTGATGTCGACTTTACTATCATGTCGTCTCGTAGACTTGATCTCTTTGTGCATCATGTCGTGAAAGAGTAGTCATTGCCCTCGTAAGTTGCTTTGCATTCTTTAATCAAACGGCATTACTTTGTAGCAAACGTGCCCGTGGCGTGATGAAGGATGTCTTCTCCATGTCTTGAGGCCATTCGATCGATTGTAACCGTCCATGAAGGAAAAGACATTGAACTTTGCAGTGCTATCCACTAGCATGTCAATATGCGGTAGTGGGAAATCATCTTTTGGACTAGCTTTGTTCAAATCCCGGTAGTCAACACGCATTCTGACCTTTCCGTCTTTCTTGGAGACAGGCACTATGTTGGCTAGTCATTGAGGATATTCAGAAGTGACGAGGAAACCTGCGTCAAGCTGCTTTTGAAGTTCCTTTTTGATTTTGTCGGCCATTTCAGGGTGAACTCTTCTCAGTCTTTGTTTAACTGGCGGACACTCCGGTTTTAATGGCAAGTGATGTTCGACGATGCTGGTATCTAAACCCGGCATGTCCTGGTAAGACCAAGCAAACACATCAACATATTCTTTAAGAAGATCTATCAGTTTTCCTTTGACATTGTTGTCTAGTAAAGCTCCGATGTTTACTTCTTTTTTGTCTTCCTCAGAACCCAAGTTAACTACTTCCAAAGGCTCTTTGTGAGGTTGAATGATTCTTTCTTCGTGCTTTAGCAGTCGAGAAATCTCATCTGGGATCTTGATAACGCGAAATCATATCGTTTATATTACATGAAATTTACCCGTTTTGCATTATTTTGACCCGATTAACTCCCGAATATTTCGAGTTTGTCATTACTTTTTGCAGGTATTCACAACTCAGCTCAAAACAAGAGGAAACAAGAAACAATGCAAGAAACCATCAAAAGAATAGAAGAAAAAGATAAATCTGTCAAAGATTACAAATTTTGTAGCTGTGACGGTCGTAATACAATGTGCCACGACCGTAAGCCATCCTGAAGAGTGTTACGACCGTAACACACCCATGACGACCGTAACACGGAGAAAGCACCAACCCTGCTCGTAACACAAAGGCCACGACCGTAACGCGCATTACAGTTAAATTAGAAGTGCAGGTCGTGGCGAAGCTTTAGCTGAAGGAGTTTCTAACACTCCTGTTTTCCCTCAACCAAAAGCCACGTTCTACAGCACCAACCCACGTCCCTATATTTCAGCAAATTCTCAAGGCAAGCTTCGTGACAAAGTTTCAAAACTCAACTGCCGATCCCAGTTCTCTATAAATACCTCAGCCTTCAACATCAAACGGACAGAGCATTTTAGTGTTTACTTGTGCGGAAGCTCTGCCGATTTTCGAACCTGTCATTCTTTCAGTTGTTATTTTCCTGCATTTAATCATTTTCATTCCTTCATTTTCATTGCCCAAATAATAATTTCCAACATTAGGAAATTATTATTATAGTTTAGGATTTTTATTCAAGCTTCAGAATTCGTTACTTTACCGATACCAAATCCGAGTTTCCGATTTGTGGAAGAAGGATTGAAGTATTGGACTGCTTTATTTCAGGTTTCCATTTTGCAATTGTATTACATACCTTTTAATTAATTTATGCAAGTTTAATTTATTATTTATAATGTCCAATTTATATTTGTTTACTTTTACTTCCTGTACGGTCATTTCAATTTCTATGGCTAGCTAAACCTTTAGTGTCGGTATGGGATAGTAAGAGACATTAGGCATCTATCAAACTTAGGCTAAAACCTTAATCAACTTAACCCTGGTTATAACTTTTTATGCTTAAAAATAAAACCTTTGTTACGAAAGTAAGAAGATAAATAGGTTAGATCGAAACCACGAAAGTGTGAGGTTTTTAACCGGATAGCTAAAGTTAGGCATTTGTTTTAAATACAGTGAAAGCGCTTTAAGCCAAATTAGAATTAATTAAGTTTCCAAAAAATACTTCTAAACACTTATAGGCTAGCGAAAGCAGGTATAGGGCTTTAGACGTATAATCTGAGGTAAGACCATGAAAGTGTGAATCGAGGGTTTTTAAATTGATTAATTCTACAGATAAACTAAGTTGACCATCCTTATATGCCTAGGCCCGATTAGATCCTTTAAGTCGACTCTATTACGTACCGACCATTTCATTCCATTATTAATTTAAAAGCAATTAGTTTAATTTCTTTAACCTTCCCAAAACCAAACGTGACAATATCCGCCTTAGCTAAACTAGCATTCCTTTCCCACACTAGAGTGATTACAAAGTCCCTGTGGATTCGACAATCTTTTATTACTACCGCAATAGGCTGTGCGCTTGCAGTTAAGATTCCGTTAGACACATTAGGTTTATCGCACATCAAGTTTTTGGCGCCGTTGCCGGGGACTTTGATCTAGTCACTAGTGCACTCTTAAAGTAGCACTGTCTAGACTAAGGCAACTATTTATTTTCCCTTTTGTGTATGCCAAATACTCGCTCTCTAGGTGGTATTTTGCATATACCCATATACGATATCGAGCGTTATCTCCGATTAAGAAGACGAATTCAAGAGCATCGTGAACTCAACAATCTTCCTCCGTCTGTTCTTCCAGATCTCGACGAATTACGAAGAATGGCTGGACCACCTCCTCCTCCTCGTCCTCTTAAGGATTACGCAATTCCTTCTCAAGCGGAGCCTCATAAGATTGCAGCTCCCTATCGCTCAAACGATTTCTTGAAACCTCGCTTCTTTCCGCCGTTCGTGAACCGGTTCTCTGGAGCTCCTCGACGACCCTAATCTACATCTATCTGTGTTTGTGCAATGCAGACACCGTGGCGAATGGAGTAAACCCGAGGCGTACGATTGCGTCTATTTCCTTTTTCTTTAAGAGACAGAGCTGTGCTTGGCTTCAATCTCTTCCCAACTCAATCACCACTTAATGAGTTGAAGAAAGTCTTCTTAGCTAGATATTTTCCTCCAAGCAAAAGCTATGCTCGAGCCAACATCAATGGTTTCAAACAGAATGACAATGAATCTCTATTCGAAGCATGGGAACGATACAAGGATATGCTAAGACTCTGCCCTCACCATGGTTTAAAAGAATGGTTGATTATTCATACATTCTATAATGGTATCTTGTACAATACAAGATTAACTATCGACGCTGCTGCTGGTGGCGCACTGATGGATAAACCATACGCCGAAGCGAACCAACTTATTGAAAGTATGGCTCAGAATCACTACCAATGGGGAAGCGAGAGAGCTAATGTAGAGAAATCTCAGACGAAAGGTATCAAAGCTGAAGTGAACAGCCTGGATCAAGTTAATGCTAAAGTGGAAGCTCTTACCCAAAAATTAGAGAATCTTTCTCCCGCGACTCATGAGGCGGTGATCCCAATTTGCGATCTATGTGGTATTCAATCACATCTTGCTCCAGAATGTCCCCTTTTGACCGGAGTACCAGCCGAACAAGCTAACTACGTACAAGGAAATCCCTACAGTAATACGTATAACCCAGGTTGGAAGAACCATCCAAATTTCTCGTACAAAAGTAACAATGCGTTGTATGCTCCTGGACAAGCTCCTGCTACACCACCTGGTTATCCGAAAGCTATCCCGAATCATCCTAATAACGGACCTAATACTTCCAACGTTCCTAGGAAATCAAACCTTGAAATTATGATAGAACATTTCATTGCTTCTCAATCCCAGACCAATAAGGATGTTTTAAATCAGAACTTACATACCAATGAGCAAATTAAGCAATTATCCAGTAAGGTCGATGCTTTAGCTACCCACAACAAGATGCTTGAAACCCAGATTTCACAGGTAGCTCAACAGCAAGCGCCTACTGCTGCTCCTGCTGGAATATTTCCTGGTCAACCACAACCTAACCCAAAAGGACACGCTAATGCCGTGATACAAAGGAGTGGAAAAGAACTCGATGGACCTGTTGATCCAAGACTAGAAAACCCAGCGATGTATCAAAAGCAAGACAAGCCAAGTGAAAACGAGAGCGAACCAAAAGAAAAAGAAAACGAAACCCAAGAGGCTATAGAAAAAGAGAAACCTTATATGCCTCCACCGCCCTATAAACCACAAATTCCGTATCCTCAGAGATTAACCAATTCTAAATCGATGAGCCAATTTAAGAAATTCGTGGAACTTCTGAAACAACTAAATATCACAATACCATTCACAGAAGCCATTACCCAGATGCCATCGTATGCTAAATTTCTTAAGGAAATCCTATCTAACAAGAAAAAGTTAGAAGATAACGGAACAGTTACCCTCACTGCTGAATGTAGTGCTATCATTCAGAATAACATGCCTCCTAAGCTAAAAGACCCAGGTAGTTTCTCTATACCCTGTAACATTGGAAAATTCGTCATAGACAAAGCTCTATGCGACTTAGGAGCAAGTATCAGTGTCATGCCCCTATCTATTTGCAAAAAGTTGGAAATGGGAGAACTTACACCTACAAAAATGTCTGTTCAATTAGTTGACCGATCAGTTAAATACCCTGTAGGTATATTGGAAAATGTCCCCGTTCGAATAGGTCAATTCTATATCCCGACCGATTTCATAATTATGGACATTACCGAAGATTCAGTTACTCCTATCATATTAGGCAGACCATTCCTAGCTACAGCTGGAGCTATAATTGATGTAAAGAAAGGCAAACTAACATTCGAAGTCGGAGAGGAGAAAGTGGAATTCATCCTCACTCAATTTCTGCAAGCACCCGCCATGAACGACACATGTTATTTACTCGATATTATAGACGAGTGCGTGAGAGAAATGGAAGGCGAACAAACCACATATTCCGAAATAATGAAAATTGAAACCCCTCTGATATTCGAAGACGATAATTGGCGAGAACCATATAAAGATGACAGTCTAAGCGAAAGTCTAGCACTCACACCTGATCATATGCCATGTCCCAAGAAACCAAAGCTAGAATTGAAAGTTTTACTTAAAAATCTACGATACGAATTCCTTGATACTGAACAAACTCGACCTGTTATAGTGAATTCCAGTTTAGGAAAGCTCGAAACTCAGAAACTTTTAGACGTTCTAAGGAAATACACTACTGCGTTAGGTTACAACATATCGGACTTAAAAGGAATTTGTCCTTCAATCTGTATGCACCGTATTTTATTAGAAGAGGATTGCAAAACCTCTCGAGAACCTCAAAGAAGAATCAATCGATCCTCGACCGTAGTCGAGATGAAATCAAAAAGCTAATGGAAGCTGGAATTATATACCGATCTCCGACGGAAATGGGTTAGCCCGTCCATGTCGTACCTAAGAAAGGAGGTGTCACTGGTGAAAAGCGCACAAGGCTAATCGATAACACAAAGAGTAGTTAGTGGACACAGTGTGCATTGATTATAGAAAAGCGAACAAAGCTACTCGGAAAGACCATTTTCCTTTACCCTTTATTGATCAAATGTTAGAACGATTAGCCAAACACTCCTATTTCTGCTATTTAGACGGATATTCCGGATTTTTCCAAATTCCGATTCACCCTGATGATCAAGAGAAGACTACATTCACGTGTCCCTATGGAACATTCGCGTACAGACGAATGCCATTTGGATTATGTAATGCTCCCGCAACCTTTCAACGATGTATGATGGCTATCTTCGCCGATTTCATTGACAACATCATGGAAGTGTTTATGGATGACTTCTCTGTGTGTGGACAAAGTTTTGAAGGATGCTTATCAAATTTAGAAAGTGTTTTGGAACGATGTGTGAAAGTGAACCTTGTGCTCAACTGGGAAAAATGCCATTTCATGGTCAGAGAAGGAATCGTACTTGGACATGTTATTTCCAATAAGGGAATTGAAGTTGATAAAGCTAAGATAGAAGTGATTAAAGAACTCCAACCACCCAAGACCGTTCGAGAGATACGAAGTTTTCTAGGACACGCTGGTTTTTACCGACGCTTTATTAAAGATTTCTCAAAAATTACCAAACCACTTACCGGTCTATTAATGAAGGATGTTGAGTTTATATTCGATGACGATTGTCTCCAAGCTTTTGAAACCCTTAAAGCCGCACTTATTTCCGCACCAATCATGCAACCACCCGATTGGAGGTTACCTTTCGAAATTATGTGTGATGCAAGCGATTATGCTGTAGGCGCAGTTCTTGGACAAAGAAAAGACAAGAAACTTCACGCAATTTACTACGCGTGAGCGCTAGACTCATTCGGATGAACTACGCCAACCGAAAAGAACTCTTAGCCGTGGTCTTCGCTTGACAAATTCCGTTCTTACCTTGTGGGGACGAAAATCATCGTCTATACGGACCACGCTGCTATCCGATATTTACTTGCCAAGAAAGATGCAAAACCAAGACTCCTCCGATGGATTTTACTTTTACAAGAATTCGACTTGGAAATTAAAGACAAGAAAGGCACAGAAAACGTCGTAGCGGATCATTTATCCCGTTTAGAAGGTGTAAAACCCGAACAAGTGCCAATTAACGACGATTTTCCGTATGAGCATCTGATAGCACATATGATAAGCGACATAGCTCAATTGGATTTAAATAAACCAGAAGCTAAGGAAATCGTGGAAGACATTGAAATGACCGCAGGATTACCATGGTATGCTGACATAGTTAATTACCTAGCTGCCGGTGCGCTTCCACCTGACTTAACCTACCAACAGAAAAAGAAATTCTTCCATGATCTCAAGAGTTATTATTGGGACGAACCACTTTTATTTAAACGAGGACCTGATGGAATTTTCCACCGGTGTATACCCGACGAAGAAATAGAAGACGTCATTTCCCAGTGTCATTCATCTCCTTATGGCGGACATGCTAGCACCTCTAAAACGTGTGCCAAAATTCTCCAATCCGGCCTTTTCTGGCCTAACCTGTGGAAGGATGTCCACATCGCCGTTAAAAATTGTGATCGCTGCCAACGCACCGGTAATATCTCAAGACGCGATGAAATGCCTCAAAAAGGAATACTAGAAGTTGAAGTCTTTGATGTTTGGGGAATAGATTTTATGGGACCTTTCCCATCTTCTTTTGGAAACAAGTTTATACTCGTAGCTGTCGATTATGTTTCAAAATGGATCGAGGCAATAGCTTCTCCTACAAATGACACACGAGTGGTGATTAAGCTATTCAAGAATATAATTTTCCCGCGTTTTGGTGTCCCTCGACTTGTTATTAGTGACGGTGGATCTCATTTTATTTCTAGGATATTTGATAAATTACTATCTAAATATGGAATAAAACATCGCGTAGCAACTCCTTATCATCCGCAAACTAGCGGACAAGTCGAAGTTTCGAATAGAGAGATTAAACAAATATTAGAAAAAATTGTCGCTATATCTCGGAAAGATTGGTCATCCAAACTTAACGAAGCTTTATGGGCTTATAGGACAGCCTACAAGACTCCTATCAGAACTACACCCTTCAAACTTGTTTACGGAAAATCGTGTCATCTCCCAGTAGAATTAGAACATAAAGCTTATTGGGCAATAAAAACACTCAATATTAATTACACTGCTGCTGGAGAGAAACGCATCCTCGATTTACACGAACTAGAAGAATTAAGACTTGACGCTTACGAAAACGCTACAATATACAAAGAACGAACTAAAAACTTGCACGATAAGCGTTTATCTAGAAAAGAATTTAGTGTGGGAGATGTCGTCCTATTATTTAATTCTAGACTTAGACTTTTCCCTGGAAAACTTAAATCTAGATGGTCCGGTCCTTTCGATATTACAAAAGTCTTCCCTAGCGGAGCGGTAGAAATTAAGGATAGAAATAGTGCCCCGTTTATTGTAAACGGGCAGCGGTTAAAACATTACAATCGTATAGATAATAGGGACTATACGAATAAGCTAAAACTCGTAGAATTGCCACCTATTTCTCCCGACTAATCTTTCACTAGGCATTTCGTCAGGCTTATGACGTTAAACACAGCGCTTCATGGGAGGCAACCCATTTTAATTGTTTTTGTTTTCTATTTTGTTTGTATTCTCTGTTTTATTTCTTTTACAATTTGCTATTTTTCATTTTTCAAACTTTTATGAAACTGCTGCTGATTTCAAAACAATTTTACTTGCCACAGGATTTTCTGAAAAGTCTTTTTCTCCTTACTTTCTCCTCTACTTTGTTTTCCCCACTTTACTTTTGCTATGGATCCTCCACAGAATTTTATGGAAACCACCTTTAGAGGTAGAAACCAAAGAAGACGTTTTGAGGCCCTGTCTCAGCGAGACATCAGTTTAACCCTGTATCATGATGAACCCACTATGGATACTTTAGGCATTACTGACAGTGTTTACTACATGTTTAACCAATTAGGATGGGAGAGAGCACACCTTAAATCTAGGTTTATCACTTACCGAGAGCTTACCCTTGAATTCTTGAGTTCTTTAGTTTACATCCCTGAACATGGTGTCGGAGCCAGAAAAGGAATCATTGCCTTCAGACTCTTTGGTATTGAGTTTACCTATAATCATAGGGATTTAGCTGCTTTATTAGGATTCCCTAATGGACCCTTAGCTTTTACTACTCCTGAGGCGGATTTATTGGATTTTGAGCTGGATTACTTCTGGGGTACCTTAACCGGAAACTATCACCCTGACCCTGAAAGTATGGAAAACAATGAAATACATAACCCTGCTATCCGTTATTTCCATAGGATACTTGCCCACACTCTGTTTGGAAAAGAACAAAACCAAAATGCTGTATCCAAGGATGAATTATCTCTGCTGTATTGTATGAACCTAGGACGCCCTGTCAATGCTGTCCCACTCCTTATGAAAACCTTTACCCGCATTAGTGAGGACACTAATGTTCCTGTCAGTGTGGGAGGATTAGTCACAATGCTTGCAAATGCTCTTGGACTTCGTTACCAACTTAATAACTGTGCACCATTTGGATCAATTAGGCCTATGAACATTGATTTCTTTTTAACAACTTGATAATAGGAAATTTAGGCCCTGCACCTTATGATTACTTGATAAGAAACGAAGTTGTTACTCTCTTTACCCTTCCGAACCATGCCCGAGTAAGTGTCCATAACCGTGATAATTGGTTGTATGAATTGAATCCACCTGACCAACCCTCAACACCAGAAACACCACAATCATATTTTGTTGCTGATAATTTCATGTCGGAGAACGAAACAGATCCTGAAACCCCTCCTGGTTACCATGACTTTACAAATATGGCTGAAGCACAAGCAGCTCCTGACATAAACCAAGGAGAATACACTGCAAAATTAAACACCATTCTGACCACTTTGGATTCTTATAAACTGACATTGATGGAATAAAGAATGAATTGAAGACTATGCGTTTGGATCTTATTGGTTTAACTGACATCACAGTGGAGCAATTCTATAACATCACCAAGGCTTTAGATATATTAAAGGAAAAAATTGGATGAAGCAGTTTTTAGTTTTTAGTTTTTAGTTTTTCAATTCTTAGTCTTTAGAATTTTTTCCATTCTGCTATGTTTCTAGGTAGTTTCAATTCTTTGTTAAATTACTGCATTTCCATTTACAAGTCATTTACTTTCTGTCAAAAAGAAAAAGTTACTCAATTTGAATTAATGCAATTGTTTTCAATTTTAAACATACAATCATTATGCTGCTTACAATGTTTTATGGTTTTCTTCTCTGTTGCGAATTATATACATTGGATTATATGTTGAATGAATTAATGTTGTGTTTATGTTAGAATGCCTGAGATGTTTTGCCTGTTATGAAATTGTATACTCTTGTGTACTGGTGTTCTGTTCTGTAAAAATTTGCAAAATTTGTAGCTGCCACGATCGTAATCCACCCCCCACGACCGTAACACGCCCTTCAGCGCGTTACGCTCGCTAGCTTGGTGTTACGACCGTAACACGGGCTACATCAGTAACCCTGTTAGCAGAACGTTCCCTTTTCTTCTTCCCTCAACCTTTCTTCTTCTTCTTCCATAACTCCCCAACCATCCCACTTCCTCCATTAACCACCCATTAACCCCATTCAAACCACCACTAATCCCTATCAATTTTCAAACTTCCCACTATCTCCTTCCATTATATATACACCCATTACCCGTATCATCTTCTCATTCAACTATTCACCAACAACACCCATTCTCACTCAACAATCCTTGCATGCAAATGGCGAACAATCTCCAACCTATTCCTGGCATTACCCTTCGTAATGGTGAGCAAGGCGAGGCTCAACGTGTCAAGTTTTTGAAATTCCAACGTAGAGGATTACACCCCACTCGGTATGTTGATACTGACTGTTTGAGGGACCTTGGTTTGCTCGAAGGTGTTCAACGCCTTCTTCAGAATTTCAATCTGTGGAGCCTGTGTAGCCAGCCCCAACCCACATACGAGAATCTCACTCTCGAGTTCCTCAGCTCTTTCTGCTACGTCACTCCACCTGGTTCAACAAACCAACTTTCCGGTGTTGCGAGGTTTCGCATATTCGGTACCGAGTACGAGTTCTCTCAGAACGCGTTCGGCCAATTGCTTGATTTCTGCACCGAGGAAGGTTCCCACCTCCGTGTGCCCGACAATTTTGGAGAAGAATCCTTCAACCTTTGGCATAGCCTCACAAACAACCGAGCTCACTCTTATGATCACCTCAACGCAACTCAAATCCATAAAACGGCCATACGCTACTTCCACCGCATCCTTTGCAACACAATCTTCGCTAGAGTCAGTAACCACAAGCTCAACTCCAAGGAGCTGTTTTTCATGCATTGTGCTTTCTCGGGTCAGAAAATTAATGCCGCACCTTTCCTCCTGGCCCATATTCACTCCATCTGCACCAGAGGAGGCAAACCTTTCTATTTTGGAGGGCTTGCCACTTCTCTTGCTCTAGCACTGAATCATGGAGACACTCTCACTCATTTACCATCCCGACCACCAGTTCTGCTCACTCTTGACCATTGCAAGTCAGCCCACCTCATCCACGAGCGGGACGATGGAAAGTTCCATCCGGTGATTCAGAACCGAGTTTACACTAACATTGTTTTGCCTTGCAGGGACCGAATCGACCCTCAGAACCGAGCCAATTGGCTGTTTATCATTGATGCCCCTGAAGGCCCTGCTGCTGCTCAAGAAGAACCTCCTGTCGGCCCCGCCGATGAGATGCAGGAAGAACTTGACCGAGTTGTCCCCGTGCCTGACATTCCTGAGTCCTCCTCTGCTCCACCACCTCCGTCTTATGACGAAATCCTCCGGGCCATTCATCATCAGAACCTGATGAATGTCCAAACCGAGAGAGTGCATAAGGAGCGTTTCGATGCCTTACTCGCGCAGAATGCCCAAATCTTGAGTGGTCAGCGCTCGACTAATGAAAGGCTAGATGAAGTGCTTAGCGAGCTTAATGCTTTGAGGATGGATGTAACATCTCTTGGACCCCAGAGCACCGACTCTGAAGCTACCCCCTCCAGAAGGTCAAGAACCCGAAGCCGCCGCGGTCGCCAGTAGTTTTTCTCTTTCTTTGTTATTTCCTTTGTCTTTTGTTGTACTTTTAATTCAGCCTCGCCGTTATATCATGACATTGAGACAATGTCTGATATAGTGTGGGAGGAGTACTGCATTCTTATTCCAGAACGAGTAATTTCATTTCCATTTTAGTATTATTTCGTTATTTCATTTTCTCCCCGTTTTATTTAGCCATACCAAAAAAAAAATTTTTCGCTTTTATATTCGCATAATCGTTAGTTACCTACTTTAATTGAAATCTTAGTTAGAAGGCCGAGAGCGATTCAACGAGAACTATACGGTTATGACACCTTTGACTCCCTACTTACGCGTATCGTCTCTATTTTCGTTATATCGATATTTTGAGTTTTAACTCTTAAATTAGCCCCTAGTAATTTATACTAGCAGTCGGCACCAGTCTTAACACAAGCCACGTGGGAAGCCGATGAACATAAGTGGATGATCTTGCAAAATTATCTTAAAAATAATGTTACATGCTCTAAGGAAACAACCAATGCACCAATTAAATTGGGCGATCCTCACCCGATCGTTTAATCCAACGGATGCGGAAGCTTTTACTAAGTAACATGAGAATCCATTGTTTTGGTTGTTTAGAAGCATCTGGTACTAAACTCGGTAGGGCAGACTACGGTTTGATCCCCCGCATCATGCAATTGGATATAAGAGGTTGCCACATAATTGTGTCAGAAACCGTTGTATTTTGATCAGAACCACTAACCGGCTATTCCACTACGTATGTGTATAGATAATGGGCTTAATGTGATTGCGCGAGAACGAAACCGGGTGAACTAGGAACGAGAAACTTTGAGTTGAATTATAACGATATAATGGGACGTTTCGTTTAAAACGGACAGTCGTCGACTAGCTTGTTGCTTGTGTCATTAACGTATCGCTGTTGTTTCATTCGTTTTTCTTGGCCAAACTAACTTAGGATTTCTTGGGATTATTTGAAAACGAAAGGTATAATAGTCATGTGCGTTTATAAAAACTTGTCTGATATTTCTAAAATGATTATTTTGCTTGAGGACAAGCAAAGGTTTAAGTATGGGGGAATTTGATAACGCGAAATCATATCGTTTATATTACATGAAATTTACCCGTTTTGCATTATTTTGACCCGATTAACTCCCGAATATTTCGAGTTTGTCATTACTTTTTGCAGGTATTCACAACTCAGCTCAAAACAAGAGGAAACAAGAAACAATGCAAGAAACCATCAAAAGAATAGAAGAAAAAGATAAATCTGTCAAAGATTACAAATTTTGTAGCTGTGACGGTCGTAATACAATGTGCCACGACCGTAAGCCATCCTGAAGAGTGTTACGACCGTAACACACCCATGACGACCGTAACACGGAGAAAGCACCAACCCTGCTCGTAACACAAAGGCCACGACCGTAACGCGCATTACAGTTAAATTAGAAGTGCAGGTCGTGGCGAAGCTTTAGCTGAAGGAGTTTCTAACACTCCTGTTTTCCCTCAACCAAAAGCCACGTTCTACAGCACCAACCCACGTCCCTATATTTCAGCAGATTCTCAAGGCAAGCTTTGTGACAAAGTTTCAAAACTCAACTGCCGATCCCAGTTCTCTATAAATACCTCAGCCTTCAACATCAAACGGACAAAGCATTTTAGTGTTTACTTGTGCGGAAGCTCTGCCGATTTTCGAACTTGTCATTCTTTCAGTTGTTATTTTCCTGCATTTAATCATTTTCATTCCTTCATTTTCATTGCCCAAATAATAATTTCCAACATTAGGAAATTATTATTATAGTTTTAGGATTTTTATTCAAGCTTCAGAATTCGTTACTTTACCGATACCAAATCCGAGTTTCCGATTTGTGGAAGAAGGATTGAAGTATTGGACTGCTTTATTTCAGGTTTCCATTTTGCAATTGTATTACATACCTTTTAATTAATTAATGCAAGTTTAATTTATTATTTATAATGTCCAATTTATATTTGTTTGCTTTTACTTCCTGTACGTTCATTTCAATTTCTATGGCTAGCTAAACCTTTAGTGTCGGTATGGGATAGTAAGAGACATTAGGCATCTATCAAACTTAGGCTAAAACCTTAATCAACTTAACCCTGGTTATAACTTTTTATGCTTAAAAATAAAACCTTTGTTACGAAAGTAAGAAGATAAATAGGTTAGATCGAAACCACGAAAGTGTGAGGTTTTTAACCGGATAGCTAAAGTTAGGCATTTGTTTTAAATACAGTGAAAGCGCTTTAAGCCAAATTAGAATTAATTAAGTTTCCAAAAAATACTTCTAAACACTTATAGGCTAGCGAAAGCAGGTATAGGGCTTTAGACGTATAATCTGAGGTAAGACCATGAAAGTGTGAATCGAGGGTTTTTAAACTGATTAATTCTACAGATAAACTAAGTTGACCATCCTTATATGACTAGGCCCGATTAGATCCTTTAAGTCGACTCTATTACGTACCGACCATTTCATTCCATTATTAATTTAAAAGCAATAGTTTAATTTCTTTAACCTTCCCAAAACCAAACGTGACAATTTCCGCCTTAGCTAAACTAGCATTCCTTTCCTGCACTAGAGTGATTACAAAGTCCCTGTGGATTCGACAATCTTTTATTACTACCGCGATAGGTTGTGCGCTTGCAGTTAAGATTCCGTTAGACACATTAGGTTTATCGCACATCAGATCTCTTCTTCAACTTCTTCCTTGGTGACTTCACTGGGGATTTCGAAGTTGGGAGAGAGCACAGAGTTATTGCTTCCAATGGATTTGTCCATCTGTTAATCTGCATATTTGATTTGTGTTTGATTAATTAACTCTCTTTTTTTTATCATGTTTGAAAAAGTTAATGTGAAAGTGTATGCAGATTATTATTATTTTCTAAAGATTTTTATTGTGTTTTTTTTTAGGATTATCATTTCCAAGAAAAGGGTAAAAATGAAAAACAAACACAAAGTGTGGAATCAAAACAACGCGTTTTATTTATGATTCACAATATGAAACAGGGCCCTAAAATACAAACTCATTCGTCTTGGGCAAGACAAAGAGAATTTATTTAAAAGCTAAACCCTATAAAACATCTCTTCGCCTTGGGCGAGGCGAGAGTTCAAAACAAAAGCAAAGATAAACTACTTAGAGCTATGAACATTAGTCCGAACATCAACAGGTTTCCAGTAGTGGCGAACTCCTTGGAAGTCGAGGTACTCTGGTAATTTTCCACTTGGGTTTATCCTTGAATAGACTTTGGTCGTTGGTTGAGCAGGCTTTGAAGACTCTGGACGACGGACCTTGCCCTTCGTGCTGCTGAAACGATCTTCTTCTGCTTGATGAACAGATCGGGAAGCATGAGATACAGTATATGTACTTTCTATTGGCATTTGCGTTGAATTCTGGGGATGCACCCTCCAATCTTCTGAGTGAAGAGACTCATTGTCGGCGAAACTTTCTAATTCGTATCCCGAATCGTACCCCTGATCTTCGGTAATTACGTTGATGTAGTGATAGTCAAGATCTGGTTTAACAAACTCCACAGGCGCGTTAAAGCAGATATCTTCATTTGGAACCTCGATTGATTGATGAGATCGAGCAGATGTATACACCTCTTCTGGTTGGCTAGGATACTCAAAAGAATCACCCCATCCAGTTGGCTGGATATCTTCAATTCTGATTTTTGAGCTTTCAGGCGCAGTGTATTTCACCATGTAGTCAAACTTTCCGTTGGTTCTCCCAAGGTATCCCAAACTTCAGAAGGGACAGGTGGATTTTCATTCTTTTATAGGGACATGTCTTTGAATTGATCAGTCGGAGGATAGCACGATGCGTATGATTCTTCCTGAGACATATATTCAGCGCTGTTTAGATAAGTGCTCCACTCTTCAGATCCAGAGAGATCGTCTTCATCACCTCCATTGGTAAGAACGTTAACCTCTTGGAGAACAGGGTTTAAGAAACCCCCACTGTGGAATACTTCTTTGATTGGACGAAGTGCTTCATCCCTTTGCTTGTCTTTAGGAAATACTGGAGCAAATCCGAGCCCGGCCTTTGTCTCATTGTTGACAGGTTTGATTACTTGTCCCCAACCTGCAGCATTACCATTTTTTACTATCTGCACTGCCTCTTTGTAAGAGGAGATAGATGATCTGCTTTTGCTGGTAGATTCATCTTCTAACGGATGTTCGGGGAACTGTGTTCCTTCAAAGTCGTTGGCTGTGATGAAAGAAAAAATGGATAAATGGCTTATTAGTAACGCTTGTTCTCCGATGATGGTTACTAGCTTCCCATTTACTGTGAATTTTAGTTTCTAATGGAGAGTGGATGTCACAGCTCCTGCTTCGTGTATCCATGGTCTTCCTAGCAAGCAACTGTAAGCAGCTGGCACATCCATGACCTGGAAAGTGATTTGGAAAGTATGCGGACCGATTGTCATCGAGAGATCGACTTCCCCAATAACTGACTTCCTTGACCCGTCAAAGGCTCTTACCACTATGTCATTGAACTTCATCGGTGTTCCTTTGTAAGCTAAACGAGCGAGAGTCGTTTTTGGCATTACGTTTAAGGATGAACCGGTATCTACTAGTACATTGGACAGAGAATCTGATTGACAAATCATCGAGATATGCAGCGCCAAATTGTGATCTTTCCCTTCTTCTGGGAGTTCCTTATCACTGAAGCTTAAATTGTTGCAAGCGGTTATGTTGCCCACAATTCCTCCAAATTGGTCTGTAGTCACGTCGTGATCTACGTAAGCTTGATCTAGCACTTTCATTAAAGCTTCTCGGTGAGCTTCGGAGTTCAAAAGTAGAGATAGTATCGAAATCTTGGAGGGAGTCTGCATCAGCTGACCCACGACTCTGTATTCGCTTTTCTTGATTAGCTTCAAAATGTCATCGAAATCTGTGTTGACATTGGTTCCATCAGACGAACCAACATTTGTGCTTGGATTAACAACGGGAATCCTCGTGGGATTCTCGGGTGGCGTATCAACTGGATTTTGTCTGACAATAGGAACAACAGGCGGTTTTGGTGGCAACGGAGTATGTACTCGTCCACTTCGTGTTACTCGTCCTATCTCAGTTATGTTGACATTGGCTGGAAGAGTTGGCATGGGTTTCTCCTTCCCCTCTTCTATCATAGTCGCATTGTATTGATAGGGAATTGCTTTGTTAGAACTGTATGGAACAGGACCGGGTAGGCAAATCACCAAAGGAGACCCTGGAACGTTTGAACCATTATATTCAATCTCCACATGCTTGGGCACATTGAAACAGGGGATAATAACGTTTACTTCGGGATTTTTCGAGTTGATATCTGAGACTAAAAGCTCATGCGGAAAATGCCCTACTGTATTTACGTCATAGTCATTTCTGTTTTTGTAGATCTGTATGTCACCAATGTCTAGCAATCGTTGAATGTTTGCTCTTATGGTTGGACATCCTCGAAGATCCTTGAAGCAGATGTTGCAAGCTGCGTAATTGTGTTTAGTGAAAGCACCCATTGTACTGTATTTATCATGGAGCTGTACCAAGTTTCCTCTGATCAGATTCACGTCTGTGACAAGATACCGATCTGTATTTCTTAGTATTAGATTCACTGTATGTCCACTGTGACTGGGAAGTGGATTTGCTTGCACGTTTGGATTTGTATTCTTGAATGAAAGAAGATTAGACCTTACTAACCTTTGTACTTCAGCTTTTAGCGCTATGCAATGCTCAAGATCATGACCCGGTGCTCCTTGATGAAAAGGGCAAGATACGTCCGCTTTGTACCACCATGGCAATTTATGCAGTACGGAGGTGGTGACCTTGTGCGCACAAGATTCCTTTTATTAATGCAGGATATAGTTACGTATGCGTCATTGGAATTGGATCAAATTACGAGACCACAGGTGCAGTTCGATTGTTAAGCTACGAGCTCTTGTCGAGGTCGTTGAGTATGTTGGGCTGAGCAATTCACATTTGGACTTGTACTAACAGCGGGTGCTATGGCAGCTACCTATTGTTGTCGACTGACATTCTTTCACGGTTTCCCTCGAGATACCATTCCTATGTCATGATCCTTTT
The DNA here is from genome assembly GCA_021764765.1 of Vicia sativa. Lineage (NCBI taxonomy): Eukaryota > Viridiplantae > Streptophyta > Magnoliopsida > Fabales > Fabaceae > Vicia > Vicia sativa. The sequence continues at coordinate 209,480,298 of CM038796.1, forward strand.
TCTTTGGAAAACTGGTTCCAACCTTCTTAATTCCGCTAGAAGTCCCTACCTCTCTGGTCAGGCGTCCTATTCGAACTCCTTCCTCTAACCGCATTCCCATGCTTACCATCTCGGTGAAATCTCCGGGAGCGCTGGAGATCATTCGTTCGTAGTAAAATGGGCCAAGGGTGTTTAAGAAAACCTTGGTCATCACCTTCTCTTCTAACGGTGGGTTAACTTGGGCAGCAATTTCCCTCCAACGTTGAGCATACTCTTTGAATGTCTCTCTTTCCTTTTGAGACATGGAGCGGAGTTGATCCCGATCTGGAGCCATATCCAAGTTGAATTTATATTGTTGTACGAAGGCCTCACCTAAGTCATTGAATGTTTGGATATTCGCGCTGTCCATCCCCATGTACCACTTCAGTGCGGCACCGGTAAGACTGTCTTGGAAGTAGTGGATTAACAACTGGTGATTGTCGTTGTACGTAGACATTTTCCTGGCATACATCGTAAGATGACTCTGTGGACAGGAATTTCCTTTATACTTTTCAAAGTCAGGGACTTTGAATTTTGCAGGTATCGTTACTCGAGGAACTAAACACAGATCATGGGCGTTCTTCCCAAACAGTTCCTTTCCACGGATCGTTTTAATCTCAAGCTGCATTTTGAGGAGCTGTTCCTGGAGATTCTCCATCGGACCACGAGGATTCGTGTTATCGCCTGGACTATGGTGAACTTCTTCGTCAGCAGTAGTGTGAACTACAGAAGCTGAGTTTGTCATGATTGGTTGAGAAACCGTCATAGTGACATGCGGGAAAGTTACTCCATGCTGTGGAGTAAGTGTTGAGCTCTGCAAAGTAGGTACTTCAAGCGTGGTTGTTTGTACTTGAGAAGTAGGTTGACGAAATCCGATGCCGAAATTGAAAGGCATGCCCTATGGATAGCCTTCTGGCATACTGAAGGGTGAACTACTGGCTGCAATAGTTGAAACTGGAGTAGTAGTGACCTCTGAAATCACTGCTTGATTTTGACTGCTCAATGTTGCTTGCTGACTTTGCGCTGCTGCCAATGAATTGACCAAAGAAGTGAGTCTCTCCACCTCTTCTTGCAGTGTTGTCACTGTACTACGAAGCTCAACATTTTCTTGCTCAAATCCTTCCATTACTTTCCTTCTTTTTGAACGTGTATTGTAAGTACGGGTTGGTTGTGGGCGTGGTCGAGAAACTCTAAGATGCTACAGCTTCGCGATCTTTTCCTTTCTGGAAAAAATTCCAAAAGATCAAACTCTAGACAATAGACTCAATATGCAAAGTATGATGCATGATTATAAATGCAAAGAGAAAGGAATTTCCAAAGAATTTACGCTAAAAGAGAAATTTCTGGCAAATATTTGGATGGAAAACACATATTTTATTGATCATTGAAAGAAAATTACAACAATTTTTTTTGTTTTTGAGCATGGATCATACAAATGATAAAATAAATGATAAAAATTACAAACTAAACTAATTAATCGTCCTCGTCGGATGAAGATCCAAAGGCTTGATGTAGCTTCAACTTCAGGATTTCCTTCCCATAGTGAGCTTTCAGTTCAGCTTTCTCGGCTTTTAGCTTGCTGATGACTTTCTTCCACTCGTCGGGAGCAGGACCGCTGGTTGTCATTTCCTCAAGCTTTCTTTTTCTTTCTTTGATGTATCTTTTGATCACATTATCTTTTTGACGAATCTTCTCATCTTTTTCCATGAGCCATTCATCCTGGAAGTAAAGCGTCTTTTTGTGATCTCTGACCTGCTTCTTGAGCTTCTCATTCTCGAGATCAGTCTTAAGGAACTTGTCTTCCAAAGCCTCTTTCTCGAGTCTCATCTTGGCCAAAGCTTCTTGGTATTCTCCCATAGTCTCGACGGGAAAAATTGTTGATTTGGAAGCTGTTGAGAACATAGGTTCCTCATAAGCATAAGGCATTCAGAATTCCTTCGCCCTTTTCTTTACCTAAGAAGTGTAGATTTCCATGGCTACACAATTTCTTGCTTTACCTTTTTCCTTCCTTCGGATGTGATGCCAAGCTCTGATCATTCTGGCTTTCAATCCTTGGGAATCCTCCCCTTCATGATAGAAGTAGCTCTCTACTGTAAAACCAAGAGGTTTACTAGAGTTTGCATATCCGAGTTGATGTCTTGCCAGGAATGAGTTATAGTTGATTCCTCCTTTCGTACCAATGAGCGGTACGTTGGCAAATTCTCCACAACTCTCAATGATTTCCATCTCATTGTCTTCCAAGGTATACCAATGGATATCGTCGTTTGTAAGAGACATGAGTCTTCTTGACCAATGCCAATCGTCTTTGTTTTCGCGGAAAATAGGAGATTTAGGCAAGTGTGAGATAATCCATTTGAAGAACAAAGGTACACAACACACGATAGTTCCATCTCCTTGACGATTCCTATGATGAATGGAGAAATATGTGTCACCAAGTAAAGTGGGAATGGGATTTCCAATCAGAAAGATCCTTATGGCGTTGATATCAACGAAACTTGGAACGTTGGGGAGCAACACCAATCCATAGATGAGTAAAGCTAAAATAGCTTCAAAGGCTACCATACTACCAGCTTCAGAGAATTTAAGAGCCTTCTCCATTAGGAACTTTGAAGTTAGTCCTAAGAGTTTTCCCTTGGTAGTTAGGTTTTTGTCTATCTCAGATTTCTTTAAGTGAGTCATTGTTGCAATGACTGGTGACTTAGGAATGGCTTCCAAACCATTGAAAGGCACCTTATCTGATACTGAGATACCTAGGATGTGTGCGTACTCTTCCAAAGTAGGCATCAAGCGATAATCGTGGAAAGTGAAACAATGATAGATGGATCGTAAGCGAACAAAAGTTTTGAGAAGCCCTTCATCAACGTTAGTGTTCAGAATAGTTAAAAGAGTTCCATAGCGTTTTCTGAAATCCGAGGGATCTTCTACCAAGGATGCTAACTCTTTCAACTTTCCTACATCAGGAATTCTAAAACTGTATCTCTTGGTGAATCTTCCTCGGCGTCCATCACTCTAACCTAAAATATTTACAGAGAAAAATCTCTAAATTCTTTGGAAATGGGAAGAGAAATGAAGTTTTGAATGAATGCATGAATCGACAAACATGGTTAGTAGTTATACACGGTCAAGCGTTCAAGTCACGAGCATGAGGCCAACGATAAGAATCAAGCGTGGGTAAGTTCTAAGGGCTTATTCATCGTGAAGCGGGTTCTACGATAATCAGCTCAGCTTCTCTTTGAAATGTTATCGGATTTGTTGAATACTCAAGTCCAATAATATTTTCAAGAAAACTACTTGATCGTAGTCTCGCATGACAATTATTCTAGGCTTACGAATAATTTCACACTATATCCTAAATGGCGGATGGGTTATGTGTTCTCTGACCACTCGACCAAGTTCTCTTGAAATCGAATGTCTTCGCAAATACTTGCTAAACACAAATACTCCCAAGACAACCTCCAAGAGAGGGATCTCAAATTAACTCCGTAAGTCTTGAGACTTCTCACAAGTTAATAGGACTATACCCCACCTAGATCTTAAAATGTTTCTTAAATCCGGTTAGGATTTCTTTCCATCGATGAAATCGCGAAAACACACAATAAAGAAAAACAAACATATGCACATATGAAAGCTTAACCCCTTTTTTCTTTTTGGAAAAAAAAAAGCTTGGTGCTCTTGAGCAGAGTCACATTTTTTTGAAAATAAAAAATTTAGCGTACTCCCCAACTCGAAACGATTTACTCTTTTGATTAGTTTATAAATATGCCGCGAGCATCAAGATTTATTATTTTCAACACAAGAAATTATGATTATGAAAAAGGGGAAAGCTGTTAATACCCTCAATTGATTATGATATGCATTACGACTAGCGTAAACTAGACGTAACGCATTGTGGAGATTCCGGGTAAGGGGGTTTGTTATATAAAGGGAATAGATGGAGCACCCTAAATATATATAGTTATTTATAGCTTTATATATGAATACGTTTGATATGTTTGTGTGTTTTAATTGCTATTTCTATGATTGGGAAAGTTTCTCCTTTGGGATTTCAAGAAGGATAGATTATGTGGGATCCTAGTGTTTATTATTATTGTGCTCGCAAAGATCTTTGGATCTTCTGCATACATATCCCTTAATGGGAATCAGAGCATCTGTAGCTTGGATCTAAAGGGATCTATGGTTTGTTTGGTTTGAGGGAGAAAGAAATTTGCTCGCCAAGGATAAGACCTTGTGCCTACGTATTCTCAAAAGGATGTTGAGAAAGTCAGAGCAATCGTAGTTCCCACTTATGCTAGTGGAAGCAACGGGATGTTATTAAGAGACATAGACAAATGTCATCTTAATGAAAAATGTATCTAATCTATTTCATCACATACATTTTGAAAGGATTGATTGATTGAATCTTTCGTCGTAAGTTATAGGTGTTTTGCTTGAGTGTACAAGCGTTACCACTTACATGTTTAAGAAAGATGTTTGAAAAATGATTGAATCTTTTAATTGTAAGCATTGGGTGTTTTTCTTGAGTGTACAAGCGTTACCACTTACGATTAAGAGATGTTTTTGTTTGAAAAGAGTTTGAAAAAGTTTTTGACTGTATGTGATGTGATAGATGAGATACTTCTTCCATAGAGATGATAAACGTCTAAATCTCGAGGAGAAATTGATTTGATTAGGGGATGCTTTTAAGAATCCCATGGGTCCTTGTATTGTAAGCCCAAGAGGAGGCATTCCGAGGGTCATCGAGGGTCATCGAGGGTCCTTGTATAAAGCTCAAGAGGAAGCTATAGGGTATGGCTGGCTTTAGCTTTAAGAGGGATTTCACCGGGAAACCATCCTCTTAGGATTTCAAGAGCAACTTCACCGGGAAATTATACTCTCAGGGTTCTATCCTAGCGTGGGTGATTCTTTGTATTGGAAGCCCAATAGGAGGCTGTTAAGAGATTTCCTGGTCTCTTTCTTTGTATGATGCCCAAGAGAAGGCTAAACTTAATGAGGAGTTCTTTTGAACGAAGCCTGATCGGAAAAATAGCAAGTGTACTATTTTAGCCGAAGTAGTTTTAATGAGTTTCCCCAAGTATCGATCTCGAGGACTGCGGAGTAAATACCTATTCGTGCTCTTAATTCAATTGAACAAAAACAATGGTTGGGTTGATTTTAAAAGTTTCAATTACGCTAGTAACAAGTGATGACTGATGAAATATAATGAGAATGATGCTAGGGTGAGTGGTTGATTTAACAAAACTATGACCCGAATCCAGATTTCCTCTTTGCATATGTAAACTATCAATTGCCTATCTCTAGATTGTTCTTCCTTAAGTCCTTAATGAAGACACTATTAAAACCCTAATCCTTATTCAAATGTCCATTCGAACAACTCTTAGTTTTAACCATAACGATATCGAGAATTCAAGTGATTAAAAAGAGTTCCTAGTCCTAGGTGAGACTCCTAATAACCTAATTGTGTAGAAACCCTAACAATCACAGTCCTGCCAATTGTTAGTCATAGGTATACATGTATTTGTCCGATACAAAATCATAAGAACACCACACAATTAAATTGAAATAGATAAACATGCATTAAGGAAATCAAGAATCAGAATTCATACAATCATCAAACCAGGACCACCCCCTAGCATTGGGGGGTTTAGCCTCTCATAATATTAGAAGAAAACAACAAATAAGAGTTAAACATTACAAAGAATTATGATGACTTTGATCTTCAATGGTGGCTGCCCTTGAATCTCGCCGTCTCCGAACTCCTCTTTGTCGCTCTCCTCCTTCTGTGATATTTTTTCCCTAATTTCAAAAGTGCCTCTCTCTTTCCCAAAATCTATTCTAATAGTCTCAGCCACATCCCAGTATTAGCCAAAGTCCAAAATACCCTTAATGACAAAGAAAAGATCCAAAACTCAAAAATAAAGTTTTCCTCACGCGTCCATCAACACGGGCCGTGTTGATTAACACGGGTGCCCGTGTTGGTCTCTAAATCAGAAGAAATGCTCCAGGCCATTCAACACGGGCCGTGTTGATGAACACGGGTGCCCGTGTTGATCCACTGTCTTGTGTAGTTTTTTATCTTTCCCCTTGCTTTTCAACACGGGCCGTGTTGATTAACACGGGTGCCCGTGTTGATGCATCTGTAGCCTCTAATATTCTGATTTTTGCACTTCTTTTGTCCCGATTTGTTCTGTTTCATTCTTCTAACCCTGAAAACACTTAAACACATAACCAAAGCGTAAAATGCGATAAAAAGACATATAATACTAGACAAATAAAAGAAACAATAACGAAACTCAATGCTAAATAACTGTGTAAAAACCACCGATCAAATTCCCCCAAACTTAAACGGTTGCTTGACCTCAAGTAACGATTATCAGCACTCATGAAAATCAAAACAAATCGGTACTCAAATGCAAAAGTTCAGTTCTCATTGCTCAGAAGGTAGTGCGCTCGGCATTCACATGACACGACAATACCTCTCCAACTATGCTTCGCACTTAAGTGTTCTTTTTCCGCTTTTCCTCCTCTTTCATTCGCACAATCAGATTAAGGCACTGAGAATTATGATAATCATCACATGCACATGACTAGCCAAGAACTCCACTTATTTGGGCACCAAACGAGCAGCATTTGCCACTCTCTTTTTTTTTAAAGCCGATGAAATTTTCAAACCTTTTGGTTATTTATTGTCCTTTATCCAGACGACGTTTGGGGATCAACCCCCTTTGGGCTGAATAACCTGGTGAGGGCTACCCAACTTAGAGGGCCGGTTGCCTTTTACCGTCTTTTCATCATTTAATGCCATTTTTATTTGATTCTCAACCAATCATACCTGCATGTGAATCTAAATTATGCCTGACTGTATATATAAACTATTCAAGAAGTACTTCGCAGACTTTAAGCACTATAGTACGAATCGACATGTTGGTCTCGTATCAATGTCACATTATTTCGAACTTCCTACCTTAAAACAATCATCCCTGCATCTCACACAATATCAATCCCGACTTTATTGAAATACAAGCTCTTGTGTAGAACAAAACAAAATTTCCGGTCAAAATTCAGAAAATTTGGGAGAATTTCTACTAGTGTTATTACCCAGCATTTAACATCAACTAAACAAAAATAATCAAACAAAGCAATAAAACCTCCCCCAAACTTGAACTAAACATTGACCTCAATGTTTCAGATCAAACTCGAGAGAAGTGACTCACAAAGGGTGATGCAGCACCGGTTGCTACCTCCTAGCTTTTACAAGATAGGATCCCTTTTTATTACCTGCGAACAAAACAAAAAGAAAAGCTAAATTATGAGAAACGTGGGTTGCCTCCCACGTAGCGCTTCGTTTAACGTCGCATGGCTCGACGGGTCATCCCCTTACGGGGGGTACTTTCTCATCCACACCTTGTTGCTTGTACTTTCCGCAGCCCAAAATTCAACCCCCTCAAGAGCACGAGCCACTGCGTGATTCACATTACTTCCAACTTTCATCTTCTCACCTTTGTGTACCTTCTTCTTTCCCTGCTTGGCTTCTTGACTGAACTTGGGAATTTTAATTGATGCCACTTGAGAGATTCTGCCTGAGACTTCTTCAGGGAGTGAATTTGAAATTTTGCTCTCTCCCTCAATTTTGACCATACCAACTGACAATTTATTATTTTCACCTGCACCTTGTTCCTTGACCTCAAACACCTTCATGGTTATCTCCTCTTCAAAACATTTAAGAGTTAGATGACCTGTCTCAATATCAAAATTGCACCTGCTAGTAAATAAAAAAGGTCGACCAAGAATGATCGGAGTCTCTTCATCTTCAGGTATGTCCATGATCTGAAAATCCACTAGAAAAGCAAATTCTTCAATCTCGACCAACACATCTTCAGCTATCCCATAAGACTTCTTGATGGTGTGATCAGCAAATTTTAATTTTGTTCCACTCCCGCTTATCTTTTCAATGCCAAGCCTCTTGAAAATTGATAATGGAATTAAACTCACACTAGAGCCAGAATCAATTAGAACCCTTTTGAAAGTTCTATCTTTTATGGTGCATGGTATTGCCACCGATCCCGGATCCTTCTGCTTGACAGGTATTTTTCTCTCGGGTGCGATTGCACACAACTTCTCATCAACGAGTACATGTCCATCATCTGTTGGCCTCTTTTTTGATAGGATCTCCTTCACGAATGTTTGGTACAAAGGCATTTTCTCGAGTGCTTCAAATAAAGGTATGTTGATCTCTAGCTTCTTGAACAATTTGACAAATTTATCAAACTCTTTTTCTTTTGTGTCCTTCTTTGCCACTCGCGAGGGATATGGCAGCCTAATCGCAGGTTTACTCTTTTCTTCAGTTGGCTTCACAGGTAGCGTCACTTCTTCCTTTTTTTCCTTGTTCTCTCTCACTTCTAATTCCACTTCTATAAGTTCATCATCAACTTTTACCTCATCTTCTCTTTTTCTGGCAACATTTTCACTCCTTGTTGTGACAGCATTCACATTCTCATGGTTCTTCTGACTGCCCTGTGCTTGCATTGCTACTTGTTGCACAATTTGCCCCATTTGAACCTCCAAATTTTTAATTGCAGCTGTGGTGTTCCTGTGATTGCTTCGTGTTTCTTCTTAGAATTGGGAAGTGTGGGCAGCCATCTTTTCAAAGGCCACTTCCCACTCTGCCTTTTGAGGAGCTTGTTGTTGCTGATCTTTCCAAGCAAAGTTCGGATGATTCTTCCACCCAGGGTTATAGGTGTTAGAATAAGGATTATTCTGCCTCAAGAATTTTATTTCCTCAATTTGTTTCGGAGTTGCAAGACATTGTGCAGTCATGTGTGGTCCACTACAATTGTCACAAACCACATTTTTAACCTGTGCTACCTGTTGAGTGCCCATGTTCATAGCTTTAAGCTTTTTCTCCACTTCTGCAGCTATTGCCTCTTCGATTTTGAGTTGTTTATTTACTTCCAACTTCAAATCAATCACTCCCTCTGGTTTGCTTGCAGCCCTGTCATATAATTCCAGATGCTCATTTGCAGCTATAGCTTCAATAATCTTCTTGATACCAGTGGCTGTTGAGAAGTTGGATGAGCCACCAACTGCTGTGTCAATGAGTTGCTTCGTTTTGATTCTCAGACCATTCACAAACATCTGCATCTGCTCAGTCTGATCCAGGTTATGAGTAGGGCATGCCACCAGGAGTCTCTTAAATCTCTTGAAAGAGTCTCCTAATGATTCACCATCCTTCTGCTTGAAATTCAGGATCTCATATCTTTTCCTCATGAACACTGACGCTGGAAAATACTCGTTGAGGAATGCTGTTTCCATATCTTCCCAAGATGTAATGCTACCTGCTGGAAGAGAATAGAACCACTCCTCTGCTTCATCTGCCAAGGTGAACGGAAACATTCGCAACTTTTTCTGTTCTTCAGTATGCCCATCAATCTTTAGAGTGGTGCTCATAGTTAGAAATCGTTGCAAATGCTTGTTAGCATCTTCATTAACCCTTCCAGAAAAGGATCTCTTCTCCAACTGAGTGATGGTGCTCGGGTGGAGCTGAAAATTAGGAACATTAACGGGTTGGTTGACAATGGTCAATCTTCCCCCTGGTGCATTTGTCCCTCCATAATCCCCTAGCAATCTCTTGAGGTGGATTCATTGGTTCGTCTTGACTACGGAGGAGTGTGTTGAATTCCTATCTTCTTCCTCGGCCAGTCTTGCTTGCTTTGCTCCTCTTCGCCGAGCACGAAGGGTTCTCTCTATTTCTGCATCAAAAAGATATTCTGCTGAGGTCTGACCTCGCATAAAATGTCAGACACAATATTAGTTCTAATACAATGTGTTAGTGTTTTAAGTTGGCATTTATTTTGGTAAAACTAGGCTATAGCAATGTCTTGATAAATGTCATGACATTCAGAGATTGAAGATAAATCCTACTGGACAAGGATGTTAAAAGACACTCGAGGAAGCCTAAAAGTCTTGGAAATTCGAGAAAAGCGATGATGTCCAGATGTTATGACATTCGATGTGACATTCATTCGAGAATGCTTTTTTCTGAGATTTTTCGGAAGTTTGTTGAGTGCTAAATTATGTTTTTCATTATTAGAAAGCATGCTCACGTGGCTGCTAGGTTAATCTTAATTAAATCTAAATTGGTTGTTGAAAAGACCATGTTTTTAGGATTAAATTAAGTGAACCTAGCTATCTTTATGGAAGCCCGAAGATTCGGGATGCTTCTAAAAAGAATTCAACCCTTACACTGCAACGCCTCTGGAATTTATTGAAGATAAAGCGGTTGTTATTTGTGTCTTGTTAAGAGATTTATGATTGTATTTGTGTAATTCTAGTTTCTCTTGTGAGCCAAACAATTATCAATTGATAAGTGCTTGGACTAGGATTTGTTTGTAAGGGTAGTTTATCACTCAAAGCTTTGAAGCACAGTGTTTGTCTCTTGATTGAAAGCTTTGAGCGAGATCAAGATAGTTTATTGAAGTGTGTCTTCACAATTCAATTAATCAATAGGTTGATATCACTGTTGTGATTGAGGGGGAGTGAGTAGGAACTCAGGTCTAGGTAGGACTTAGATTGAAGTGTCATTGGGTAGGTTTTAAGTGAAGGAGATAAACTGGTTGGTTTATTCCTGAATTAATTCTACTAATAGTGAATTTCCTCCCTGGCTTGGTAGCCTCCAGATGTAAGTGTAGTTATGCACTGAACTGGGTAAACAACTTATTGTGTTCTTTACTGCTTTCTGAATTTAGTTTGTGTATTGTCAACAGAGTGTCAGATACTGTGTCATAACATTCTCTGTGACATCAAGTATCTGCTGCCAGGAATTTCACAATGTAATAGAAAAATAAATAAACAAATGAATAGAAAAATTTTAATTGCAGAGCAATAAAATTTCAATCAAACTAAGAGTAAATCAGTATTTTGGCAGTCCCCGGCAACGGCGCCAAAAACTTGATCGGAAAAATAGCAAGTGTACTATTTTAGCCGAAATAGTTTTAATGAGTTTCCCCAAGTATCGATCTCGAGGACTGCTGAGTAAATACCTATTCGTGCTCTTAATTCAATTGAACAAAAACAATGGTTGGGTTGATTTTAAAAGTTTCAATTACGCTTGTAACAAGTGATGACTGATAAAATATAATGAGAATGATGCTAGGGTGAGTGGTTGATTTAACAAAACTATGACCCGAATCCAGATTTCCCCTTTGCATATGTAAACTATCAATTACCTATCTCTAGATTGTTCTTCCTTAAGTCCTTAATGAAGACACTATTAAAACCCTAATCCTTATTCAAATGTCCATTCGAACAACTCTTAGTTTTAACCATAACGATATCGAGAATGCAAGTGATTAAAAAGAGTTCCTAGTCCTAGGTGAGACTCCTAATAACCTAATTGTGTAGAAACCCTAACAATCACAGTCCTTCCAATTGTTAGTCATAGGTATACATGTATTTGTCCGATACAAAATCATAAGAACACCACACAATTAAATTGAAATAGATAAACATGCATTAAGGAAATCAAGAATCAGAATTCATACAATCATCAAACCAGGACCACCCCCCTAGCATTGGGGGGTTTAGCCTCTCATAATATTAGAAGAAAACAACAAATAAGAGTTAAACATTACAAAGAATTATGATGACTTTGATCTTCAATGGTGGCTGCCCTTGAATCTCGCCGTCTCGAACTCTTTGTCGCTCTCCTCCTTCTGTGATATTTTTTCCCTAATTTCAAAAGTGCCTCTCTCTTTCCCAAAATCTATTCTAATAGTCTCAGCCACATCCCAGTATTAGCCAAAGTCCAAAATACCCTTAATGACAAAGAAAAGATCCAAAACTCAAAAATAAAGTTTTCCTCACGCGTCCATCAACACGGGCCGTGTTGATTAACACGGGTGCCCGTGTTGGTCTCTAAATCAGAAGAAATGCTCCAGGCCATTCAACACGGGCCGTGTTGATGAACACGGGTGCCCGTGTTGATCCACTGTCTTGTGTAGTTTTTTATCTTTCCCCTTGCTTTTCAACACGGGCCGTGTTGATTAACACGGGTGCCCGTGTTGATGCATCTGTAGCCTCCAATATTCTGATTTTTGCACTTCTTTTGTCCCGATTTGTTCTGTTTCATTCTTCTAACCCTGAAAACACTTAAACACATAGCCAAAGCGTAAAATGCGATAAAAAGACATATAATACTAGACAAATAAAAGAAACAATAACGAAACTCAATGCTAAATAACTGTGTAAAAACCACCGATCAAAGCCCAAGAGGAGGCTAACTCAACAGGGGAGTGTTGTCTTATATGAAGCCTAAGCGGAGGCTAAACTCAGATGAATGAGTTTTCTTATATGAAGCCTAAGAGGAGGCTGAACTCAGATGGAATGAGTTACCTTGTACAAAGCCCAAGAGGAGGCTATCTTTGTGGGGAACCTATTGGTTAGGATAGTTGTTATGTTATAACTAGACAGTTATATAAACAAGTGTGTGTGTGATATGTATTCACAGGAGTTTATGAAGGAAATATAAACATGTTCATGTAAAATTTATTTACAAAAGTTTATGTAAGAAATGTAAACAAGTGTTTGTGAATGCAATGTAAACAGGTGTATGTGAAACGAACGTTTAAAACGAGCGTAACCTGATTATCTACAAGTTTGAATGTGTACAAGAAGGTAAATATGTACATGAACGAGTATTTTATGTACAGGAGATGTGGATGTACATAGGATGGTTGGGACTTACACCATAAGGGAGGCCCATTGGTTTAAAAGCAGTTTCACCAGGAATAATGCTCCTTTTAATACCAATGGTATTCAGTGTATATACAAACGAAACGAAAAAAAAAACGGACGAAGTTTGTCTGTACTTGAGTTTTTTCAAAGATATCTGTATTATGTATAGATAAAAATTTGTATGTATATGAATATGTACAAAGAAATATGTATGTAAATGAAAGAATTTTGGGACTTACACCGTAAGGGAGGCCCATGATCGGTTAAGAATTTCGAGGAAAACGGATTCGGTTTTACCGTTTAAATCGGTTCGATCATGGAAAAAATGTAAGTTTGATGAAAAGTTTTGAAGAATGTTTTTGAAAGTGTTTTTGAAAAGTGAAATATACCTGTGAGAAGTTTTGAAAAGAATCGGGCTTCGAAAGTTTGAAAAAAAACGCCTTTGAAAGTGCTTTAAAAAATGCTCAAATGTACCATTTTCGGCTCGATAAAAATATAATCGGATGAAAGTTTTTCTGAAATTTTTTTGCACTATCATAAAATAGACATATTAATTGACAAGTGTACAAAAAATCACCTCGACATGAGGAGTTTTGATTGGGTTTTGAAAAAGTCAAAGTTTGCAAAAAAATATGAAAAAAATTACAAAGTTTGGTAAAAAAAATGGTCCCAAGGCTACTCGAACCCGGGACCTCAAGGCAAGGCAAGGTATAAATGACTTAAGAGTGAGCTGGCAACCGCTGGGGCGGCAATACATCCGTGTATTGAAGTAAAATTAACTAATTATATTATAAAACCAGATTTTTGAATTTGAAAAAAACGCGCGCAGTGTTCATCTTCTTCCTCCAATCTTCAATCAATCCTAAAATCCTCATTCTTGATGAAATTGAACGATGTAAACATGAAACTTGATCGTTTCAAGCCCAGGAACATGATGATGTCATTTAATTTCATTTATTTTAAGCCTAACATGATTAAATTTCTCAAGAACACGAAGAACCCTAAAACTGAAAATCCTAATTGAAATCGTGTATGGTTGATGAATTGATCAACTGATTGAGGGTTATTGATCAGTGATAGTGCAGAAACAAAACGGACAAGCGTTTTTTTGACTGGAAGCAAAGAATCATAGAGTTCGAAGTTGAGTTTCTTACCTGTTCAAGCTGAGATCGAAAATGGTGCTAGAGTGTTTCCAGTTGTTGTTTGATGATGGCTATAGCACCAGTGAACCTTATGGAAGGTGTGAGGATAGCCTGCTTGCTTGGGAATGGTCTGAGTTATTCTACCTAAGTCCACTTGCATCGGCTCAAAGTGAAATTCGAAACTGTGCTTGGAGTTGTTACAGATCACAAGTAATGGTCTGCATCATCTCTATGAAGTATGTTGGTGATGTTTGAGTGAAAAAATCACAACTTGCTCGAGCCAATGTTCAAATTCGATAGTTATGGAAGTTTTGGCAAGCTTGGAAGTGTGAAATGCGAATCTGGTTTCTAGCTATTCTTGGATTGATTTTAAGTTTCAAACCAGTTTTAATAGATGTTTATGACATGTTAGACACCAAATATCTCATGTTAGACTAGCTAGACACCAAAAATGCAAGATTTCTCAAAATACACTATGTTACTTGAAAATTAAGAAAGAGGTGAGAAATCTTGTTTTGGCATAGCTTTGGTGTGGTTTGAATTGGCCAACATGACCTCTATTTATAGGTCACATGTTTTGAATGGCAAGTGAAGGAGAATGGCTTTGGCATTTACAAGTTGCCTTAGAGGGCAAGAAAGTCATTTTTTGTAATAAATGCAAAAGGAAGCTTCCTTTTAACCATGGTTAATTTTTCAACTTGATCTTATCCCATCATAATTACACTCCATCTGATTTTTTATCAGCCTTATCCCTCTTTGCAAGGTGGCATGCCTTCTAGAAGAAGAAACTCAAAAATGACCTATAATCTTGAAATTTGTACTTGAAAATCAAAGATTTTGGAGCTCTATGTTTCAAAATCAAAAGTATAGCTAGACTCCATGGATTTGAGAGTTCTTGGACATTTTGGAAAGCTTGTTTCAAGGGCTACAACTTTCATGTTTTGAGTGTTTTCTAATTCAAATTGGAACTATGTGAAAAAATGCCATGAAGTTTGGAAAAAGTGTGAAATTTTAACACTTGAAAATTTTTCTAAGTGTTGAAAATTTTGACTTTTTGTTGACTTTTCCAAATTTCTTGATTTTTTATGATCATGATGGATCATTTGAAGTATTTTGATGATGGAAAAAGTTTTGTCTTGAAAAAGTTGACCAAAAGTCAAAGTTTGACTTTTCAGTGCAGATGAAATTTCATCAGATGATCCAGAAATTGACTGATGAACTCTGTGAACTTCTGTGATGTTTTGAATCAAGAAATTAGGTCAATATGTTGAATTGAAGATATGAAGATCAATCTCCAAGCAAAAAAGTCATTCATTGATCAAAAAGTCAGTAATTCCTTATCCTCGATAAAAACCCTAATTGGTCGATTCTTGATAGATCATGAGAAAAAGTTGTGAATCTGAAGATCAACTGTTGATGATTGATTAAGATAGATCATTTGAGGTGAGTGGAAACTCAAACCCTAATTGATCATATCTTAATCAGATGAAATTTTGATGTAACCCTGATTTTGACTTCTAGAAGCCACACACGATCAATTCTGTTCTGAACTGTTAGTGATGTAGTGATGCATATGTAAGGTGGTATATTAGGTCAAAAATTGGGGTATGACAGATGCCCCTATTTAAGTTTCTTTAACTTGAGATATGGAGATGAATATCTTCATTTTGATAGGTGTGAAGAGACTTAAATATCAGAATACCCAAATTTTGGACCTAAGATACCAAAAATGCGGATGATGTAAAAATGATTGCAAAAGGATTCACCAAGAAGATATCAAAGAAATGACATGGTTCGGGGGGAAAATTTGTGAGGATGACTCAATTTGTCTAAGAGAAGAGAATCCTGTTTGTTGGGAAACAAGCAATATGTTTCACCGGGAAAATATATTCACAATGTATGCGAATATCTGTTTCGCTTTGGGAAACGAGGAGATTACCTTCTGTCAGCCATGTGACAATGTTTAAGGTAAGTGAAAATGATATTACCAATTATCAGCCTGGTGATAGTTTATGGTAACGAGCTCTAAAGATATTACCAATTACCAGCGAAGCGATAACTATAATAAGGTAATTCTTGAGGAAACAGATCTCAAATGAGTTTCTATTTTCACAAATACAATCTTTCCGGGGATCTCTCTCTTGAGAAGATGCGGGCATTTTGATTGAAAAGACACAGGTTTTCTTTTAGACAGAAAGACAACTGCGGAGATTTCTTGAACTTTCATGATTTGATCTTGTTGAGAAGAACAATCTTTTTATGACAAGTTTCAAGATGAAAAGGAAATAAGCGGCTCGGATGACGAGGCTATTGCTTATTGTTTTGTTGGTTAGAGACGAGGATTTATCCAGGAATGAACTAGAAAGAAAAGGATCAGTCAAGTCTTCGTTCCCAATGAGGAATGATCTCAGCTGGGGAATAAGAGAGAAAAATGTATTTTTCTGCTTGGGGAATAACCTACTGGAGATATAACATACCCTTATGAGTAAATGTAATCTAAACCAGTGATATGGAAACAAACATTGAGGAATGCAGAAATGCATTAATGATGCTATTATGTATGAATGTTACGAATGTCGTATGTATGCTGACGATACTTGACAAGACAACAAAAGGGATATTTGGGAAAATGACTACGTCACAGTTCAAACAAATACTCAGCAAAATTTGTAGCAATGGCGTAGACGTTTACTGATGATGAATCTGAGTTCCATGCTTTAAACTTTCTGAAAAAGGCATTTTATTGGCAATGTTGTTGGGAATTCCTATTTTGATAAGAACACCGTCCTTTGATGATCTCTGCTGAGGAGAAGAAGACTTCTGTAGCAGTTGTTTTTTTTTTATCCTTCAGAGGTCGAAACACTCATGGAGAAAACTGTTGAAGTTCTTTCTGTGTTCATAGTTCAAAGGAGAATTTGCTTTTATTTCACAAATTTTGAAGTAAAATTCATTTAAAACCTTTTTAGTTTCAAAAAGTGATTTTCACAATAAAAAGCGTTTGTTTTGCAAAACAGAATAAAGCAAGGATTGCACACAAAAAGGCACAAGGCTCAAATTTTATTGACAGAATGGTAATCAGCCAAAGGCGTGATTCCGTGAACTATTTACAAAAGTCGGAAATGATAATTTATTGGGAAAAGGCTACATTGAAAGCAAATAACCACTATTATCCCTAACAACTTTGAATTCCAACTGTGCTTGTTCTGGTGAGAGAAGAGTAGAAGATTGAGAAAAATCCACCAACATCATCCGAAAGTGAGGTTGTAGAAGAGGTAGAGAAGGAAGCACTTATTGTTGTTCCTCCTTCCTATACCCCACGAATTCCTTTCCCGCAAATGCTTATGGAAGCTAATGTAGATGCCCAATCCAATCAGTGTGTGGAGGTATTGAAAAATATCCACACCAATGAATCCTTGTTTGAAGTTTTGCATAAAAATAGAAAGTTAGAGGACCATGAAACTAGGGAAATCATTATCATTAAGAAGGGAAGGTTAATGTTCGAGGTGGTAGGTAATATAACTAAGTGTAAACTTGAAAACTTGATACCCATGATAGATCCAGAACCACCACCACAAGTTTAAAAGAATGGACCACCCCACAGAAGAAAGATAAGAAAATGCGAGGGATATGTAAAATGGCTTGATAAGTGGCCATGGAAACCAAAGATTATTAAAAGTTCGATTGAGGAGTCATTCTCAAGAGAACCACCATGAGCGCTTGCACTCCTGAGTCGTCGAGCTATTGACGTTAAACAAAGCACTACGTGGGAGGCAACCCACAAGTTTTCAATTTAATGTTTTCCTTTTATTTTTTTGAACTTACATAAAATAAAGATATAGATCGCTTGTCACGTCTCGACCATATCTAGGCGAAACATCTATATACGATCATCTTGAAAATGAGTTGGTGCCCACGAACATTCCCACGAATGTTGATGCTGATGGTGACACCATTGACGAGTACGATAGGAGAAGACATGTCTCTCCCGTCTGTAACTCACATCCTCATCATCATTTGCATGCTCATGTTCCACCTGCACACACCACACTGTACTTTTCACACTTTTGTAGGTACTTCCTCTGAAAATGAGCAATATGATGAGCGGCTTCAAGAAAGAGAAGTTTTAGCAAATTCAGATATCTCATAGTACAAGACGTCGGAGTAGAAGTGGTCAACAAAGACATGATCAACAAGGGAAGGATCAGAGCAAAAATTGGTCGTTGTAGAATGCAATGTCGTTCATTCAGGTTCTATTTTTCCTCTTTCCACCTTTCATCGAAACATTGAGGACAATGTTTGGTTTAAGTGTGGGGGGAGGACTTTACCGCTTTCATTTATCGTTTTTTTGTTTAATTTATTGCTTTCTAGTTTATTTGATGTTTTTAGGAATTTATCTGTTTTAAGTATTTTGTCGAGTCATTGCATGTGTTGTCGAGTCTCTATACGTCATTTTCAGTTGCTATTGAATTTCCCCAAAATTTTAAAATTTTAATCTCCAATCAAATTTTTACTTTTGATGCATGGCACACAGACTCTGAAAGTATATAGGTTGTCAAACTTTAGGTTGTGTTAGAGAGACTTGAGAAAGTTTCGATAAAATCGATATCGTTAGGACACCATAAACCCCCTCATTATGTGATATCGGTTTGGGTACCCATTATGCCGATACCTTAGGCTTAAATTTTCAAAGTAGATCTTAATAGTCTATATTAGCAGTCAGCACCATCTTAAATACAAACTACGTAGGGAGTCGATGAATCTAAGTGAATGATCCCATTTTTAATGAGTAAATGATTTAATAGAAAAATAACCTTCTAAGTTAGGTGACCTTCACCCAGTCATTTAACCCAACGGTTGTTATGCCTATAAGGATTTAATAATAAGCTCCCATTGTTGGTTGATCCAGAGGTCACTGGTACTAGATTTGGTACGGTGGGCTACGGTCCGATCCCCCGCAACCGCAATTGGGAATAATGGGGTTTCACCATGAAACACCCGGCCGAAAATCAAAGGATATAACTATATATCAATGAAGTCGCCATCGAACGTCTTTTATCCCTCCAAGAGGGAAAGGTAAACATCGAGTAAACCTGAAACGAAGAAATCACGGCCTTGCGACCGAGAGATCGGGTAAGGAAGTCTGTTATGCGAGGGGAAGGGATTAGCACCCCACGCGCCCGTAGTACTCTACGGTATCCGCTTTTACTTTCTATATAATGGGTGTAAAGGTCTATCTATGTCTGTATATGGTACAATGCATGCAAAAAGAAAAGAAAAAAAGAAATAGGGAAAACAATAAAGGAAAGAAAACACGGGGAAAAGAAGGAAATATTTACAAAGGTTGCTCGATCTAGCCCCGCGACAGGATGCCTACGTATTCCTTCGTGCAATGGGAAAGTCAGAGCGCCATAGTTTGGATCACTTGTTTTGGTTGGTTTGTGTTTTTTAAATTAGCAAATGAAACAGAAAACAATGACGAAACACCTCCATGATGACGAAACATCAGCTACAAACGGGATGACGAAACACCAGGAGACGAGATGACGAAACATCAAAAGATGAGATGGCGAAACATCAGAGGATGAGATGGTGAAACATCAGGGGATGAGATGGCGAAACATCAGCAATAGGACGACGAAGCATCAACAGCAAACCGGACGACGAAACATCCTAAGACTAATTGGTTTGTATCTTTTACTTTGGAAAAAGTTTCCGATTATTTAGAGTGTTTTAATGCATTTGACAAAAAAACAAGATTTTAGTTTTAAGGATGCAAAAAGGATAAAGGTAAAATGGCTATGGGAGGCTAACCTACTTCTAAATCCTAATGTTATCATGCAAAGTTGATCCTAGGTTAAGGGTATAAATAAGGGGAAGTATCTACCTAAAGTTATCATGCATGGATGCCTAACTTGATGTCTAAACTCGAAATCTAGATTAATCGAGCAAAACCTAAGGGGAACCTATAAAAAATCAATTACCTTGGTTGGGAAACCAAGTGAGAAGAGGGGGAGGATCAGGTAAAGTGCTTTGGCAAAAGCACGCAAAACAAGCACTAACAAGTGCTAGAAAAAAGAAGAAGCAAGATGAAAATGCAATGAAATTCAAATGAATTGTGCTTATGCAAAGTGTCATGTGAAAGGAGGTCAATAGACACAACATCTATTTACAAAGTTATACAAAACTTTAACAAACATAAAAAATTATTACGAACACCTACAAACAAGTTAATGCACAAACTAGGTCGAAACTAATCCTAAAAGCATGCAAGGAGCTAATTGTGCGAGACGATGGACTTAGATGAAGTTAATAGATAATTAGAGAATAAAAAGACATACAAGTCAGTAGCTAATCATGTTAATGCTCATTTACATCATGCAAAATAACCCACAAAGATTTAAGAACCAAAATCTATCAAAAACATGCAAACGTGCAACAAACGTGTGTGGTGAAATGTATCTAGGTGTGTGAGGTTTATGATATGAAAAGAAGGTGTCAAGATGAGGAGGATACAATACCAACATTATGAAAATGAATTAATGATCAAACCATAAAATAAATTCCATGAGGATGCAATTACAACATGAATGCAAAAAAAACTAGTTGAAATGCTTAACCTAGAATGCAACTAAAGGTGGAATGATGCGTGGTTAATGCATGAGAGCAAAAGGATAAAAATAAATGGCATAAAAGATGTAGATGGCAGTAGCTATCATGGTAATAATGCATGATCACCATATACATGTTCATTATTTACAATGCACAAACAAAACAACTAGAAAAAAGCTTAAACATGCATCTAATGGTGTATGGTGAATGTGCTTGGATGAATGTGTTCTAACATATTGGTGTCAAGTGTTGTGGATAAATGAGATGGATTATGAGGATGTAAACATGATGCTCATATGAACAAAAAGCAATTATCAAATGTCATGCTCTACCATTACTCATAATGCAAAAATTAGTAGTGGAAGGGAGTAGTTCTAAACCCTAGAATTAGCTATGAATGAACAAACAAGTGAATGAGTCAATCATGATGAAGAAGAAAGATGGAGAAGGGATATAACACTCAAGGTCATTAGCTCAAGACTCAAGTAATCTAGAAACAAAATCAACTCCAACAAAGTAAAAAAACTTATGCACACAAATTGGAAAAAGCATCTAAACTAGTTAAACATGACACTCAGGAAAGATTTAAATAAAGGGGTTTTTATTTGAAAATTAAAACCATGTGTGACTTGTGTCATAAGTTTAACTCAAAATATGATCCATGAGCAACCAAATGTAGAAGATAAAGCTTCCATACACAAACAAATAACCTATTTAATGAATAAAATCATCCAAAGCAAGATACCACCTATCTTAGATCAAATGTCATTGATTAAGATTTGTAGGAAGGGAAAGAGGTCTTGTATGTCATAGGGTGATGATAGAACCCTCACAAGATGTTTTTCATGAGCTTGAGGTAATTTCCATTGAAAAAGACATGCCTCAAAAATCAAGAACCTATAATCCCTCAAGGTATGTTCCAACCAAACATAGAAAACGAAGAAGAAAGAAAATCTAGCTCTTTTAGGTCATCATGATGACATTAAAAATGAGTGTAAGCCAATGAATCAAAGAGAATTTGGGTTATGGATTATATAATGTACAAGGTCAGAAGTAGAAGCCAAATACTCAATCAAAATTATATTGTTAGAACCATGCATGATGCATACAATGCAAGTGGTACAACCATGAGGAAAAGTTGGCAATATTCTAATTAATCAAAAGTTGCATGTGCTTGAGTAAATTAGGGGCTTAAATGAATCAATCATACTGGAATAAAGGCCCTAAATATGCTATGAGGATTAAATAAGGGAGTGGGAATTAAATTCTTAAAGAATTGCATGAATACATTCCTCACCTTAAAATCCATGCACAAGAAAACAACCAATGATATGAAAATCAAACTTCTAAATGAAGATCAAGGTGATCCCTTGAGGTCAAGTATCTCTCAAGTCTTAAAAGACTATCCTTGAGGTTATCATTCCCCATAAACATCAATTAGAAACACACACTATGCAAGAGAAAGGTTTAAGAACCAATGCATCAACCATCTAGGGTTTTAAGAACCATGGAAGTTTTGTGCTTTAATGTAAAGATCTAGCGACTTAACATGGGATTTTTAATGAATGAAATTATATCACATGACATTAGAGCACTCAAATGATCATCACATTGTAATACGGTGGGAGAACTGACTTTGAGATTTGTTTTGCTTTTTATCGCAAATGTTGCGGATAGCAAGAGTTGCCACTGACTTTTCTTTTATCAAATTAAGGGAAGGTGAAAAGAACAGAAAAAGAACTTCGTTAGAATCTAAGTAAGGGAGAAGGTTATGAAAAGGGAAGGTATTAGCACCCCTTTCCATTCGTAGTTGTCTACGGGCTCTTAGTTTCTTCTAGCTCATCTTTTAAAATTTATTTCTGTGTGTTTGACAAAAAATGTTTTGAGAAGGCATTTCACTTTGACTTTGTAATGATTCATGTAAGAATCTATACAAAGTGTTCGGAAATGTTTTGTTTTGAAAAGTGTTTGAACTTTGACAAAAGTGTGAGGTGTGAAAAGTATTTGATTGAGCAAGCAACTAAAAGTCTTATTACCTACTCAGAATGGTCGTTTTTGTATTGTTTTACGTTCCTTTAGAATAGTGCTATCCATACCATTAGTTGGTAGGTAACCCTATTCATTAGATGTAGAATGGACATTCGAGGGGACATCAGATGGTCATAGAAGGCAACTTGTAGGAGTATCCTAGCACATTCGAAGGGACGATCATCACTTTTCGTAGGCAACAATCGAGGGACGAGATCATGTTTTCGTAGGCGACATCGTGGGTCTATGATCTTTGTATCGAAGGGACTGTGATGATATATTTCGTAGGCAATGGTGCTAGGATACCTCTACGTTCGAGGGACTTGACCATTTATTCGAAAGGCAACGAGAGAGAATTACCCTAAGGGGTGCATGTGTGGAAAGAGTGTGTTGAATTCAGATATTTTATCTTGGAATTAGAAGTGATCTATGTCCGTTTTTGTCTTGCCATACACGCCTAGTTACTAGCAGTTTATAGGGTGCGGAAAGTAAATTGCGGAAAGTAAAGTGCGGAAAAGTAAACGTCCTACGCTATTACATGGCTTTGGGGCAGTTACATAATAGGAGTGCGGAAAGTAAAAGTCCTAATTAAACTATTACATCCCATAAGCAGTTACATAATATTGGAAAAGAATGCGAGAAAATAAATCCTAACTATTACAACCTGTAAGTAGATACATAATAATCGGAAAATATAAGAAATTCGCATAAGAGAAGATATGTTAGTAAAAAATAAGATTTTTGAATAAGGAAAAAGATTTTAGGTTAGCAATGCTGATTAGATGATGTAGAAATTTTTTGGGAATTTTCTGGGTCGTTTTTGATGAGGAAAAGCAATTAAAAGCCAATTTAATGGTTAATTAACAATTAATTAAAACATGCATGCAAAAATATTAATTTTAATGTCAAAAATTAAATAAACATTTTTCTGATTAAAATGCAAAAAGAAAATATTTTTGGTGATTTTTAAATGCATGAGAAAAATATTTGAAGAGAAAATAAATTAAAAGGAAAATAATATGAAAAGAAATAAGAAAAAGAGTTAGTTTTCGAAGTTGTAAAAAAAAAATGTCACTGCCAGGGATCGAACACATGACCATGCCTTCACCACGCGCGTTGCTTACCGCTAGGCCATGCTGCATATGGTGTTAGTTAAATGAAACAAAAACAGTTTAAACGAAATTGGATCCTGGGAACCCAAATCAAGCGCGAAGATCTTCATATTCTTCGTTTGAAATTTTAAACGGATAGCGTCGGCCTGGTTCGATGCTAAGGCCCCTGCAAAATTCCAAAATCTCATACAGGCAATATAAATTTGTTATGAATACATGGATCGATTCGTTTTGGTCTCCTGAGAACGATGGTGGTCTTAATTTTGGCCAATTTTACTTATTTCAGAAAGCCATAAAACGAAACTAAGAACAATTAACCAATGTAAAGCTTCAAAACTCCATAGCCATGGCATCTTGTGATTCCTATACTTAAAACACAATTAACCAATGCAGAAAGCTTCAAAACTCCATTCTAAACACAAATCAAACATCAAAACGTGTTAAATATGCATGGAAATGAAAAATCGAAATTGAGTTAAAAGGTATAAACCGAAATCTGGAATTCGTGATTTTGGATGTTTGGGTGGCTTGTGAGTATCTGGATTGATTCAGGGGACCTCCAGGAATGTATTGGAATGCTTAGAATCGATTGAAACCAACTAAAACTAGGGCTTCAAGTCCCTTGAATAACACGGTTTTTTTGAGTTTGATTAGGGTTCTTAGAGGAAGAATTTTCGTCCTTTGTTCATGTGAATGCATCATGTATATATAGTGGATGGATTTAGGTCAAGAATCATGAGGAAATAATGTACCAATCAACGAGAAAATATTTGATTTGGTATAAAACCAAATATTGCCTTTTTGATCAAATTTCAATCAATTCTCTTGCCAATCAATGCCAATTTCGAATTTGCCAGCTTGTGTGATTTGCTTTGACCTCAAGAATTAGAGAAAAATCCAATTTGCATTTAATTTTGATTTTCTACCTTTTATTTTAATTTAATTGGCTTTTAAATGATTAAAATCCAAAATAAATAGAAAATAAAAGATAAAATTCGTGGCCTTGGGCTTGGAGGTTCCAAATTAGCTGAGGAACAAGTTTGAACCAAGAAAAGTTAGGCCCATTTGCAAGATTTTGGATTTTGACAAGTATTTCTCTTTGTGCAGCTCTTTAAAATGCTCAACTTGTGCAAGGTGTATCTTGCTCAATTTTTAACATTTTTGGGTGTTGTTGGACTTTTTAGAAATCTCTAAATGTCCTCTAAAGAACCGCTTTGGTTTCATCTCAATTGAAGTTTCCATTCTCAATAACACTTCTTTACAAAAAGTTGACTTTTGTTGACTTTGAAAAGGACCTAAAATGTTTTGATCCATATCTTCCAAATGAAGCATTTTCTGACGAAGCTTGTGAGACATAAAGTTGTAGAGAATTGAATTTCCTTCAAAATGAGAGGTTGTGGTAAAATTTTTGATAAAGTATGAGAAATTTATGCCTGGTCAAAGTTCTGTTGACTTTTGTCTAAGAAAGCCCAATTTAGAAGCTTTGACTTTTGATCAATTCTTGATTTTTCTTGATGAATCATGATCAACCCTTGATCAAATGATGAATGTCACTTCAAAATATGAATGTTGACCAAAAATCATGATGTTTGACTGTATGTTAACCACAGTTGACTTTTTGTCCAATACAACTGATTTTCAACCATCTGAGCAATTGTCTGAGGAAACTTGAGTTGTAAGGCTTGAAACTTGACATGGAGGTTCTTTGAAGCATATGATGAGGCATAATAACCACTGGAGGTATTGGGAACCACCTTTATCTGAGAATAGCCAAACCCTAGTTTGGGTTGATTGCTTAGGAGAGGGTTTGTCTGGTCAACCCTTGTGAAATCCTTGAGTATGGATGTATGTGATGTCTTGAGAAGTAGGAGGGCAAATTTTGGGGTATGACAGCTGCCCCTGTTCAATCTTCTTGTACTGGAAGGGTTAGATTGGCATTCTTGCCTTTCACGACCTGGAGGTAGAAGATGATTGAACACTCGAGAACACCTAAAAATTTGCACTCGCTGTTGATTGATGATGCGTGGGAATGGGCTTACAGATGCCATTTGGAGAAGCTGGAGACTTCAATGGGGAATGAGTCGTACGCTAGACCCAAGAACTTCGCCTGAATAGGAGAATCGTTGGAGATGGGCTTAAGATGCCATCCGGAGAGACTAATGCTGGGGAATGAGCCGTACGCTAGGCTCTACAGATATTCATGGAGGTAAAAGGGAGCACGGAGATGGAATTAAGATGCCATCCGGAGAGACTCGTACGTTAGACTTCGCGCTCGTCTTTGAATGAAGTTATTGGTTTGTATTGGTTTTCAACCAAATATGCAGCATTTTGAAAGTTGAGAGATGTCGACAAATAGTCGGAGATGGGCTTAAGATGCCATCCAAGGTAACTGAGTCGTACGCCAGACTCTGTAGTTGTTGTTGATAATAAGAGAGATTCAGAATAAATCTTCGTCTTGATTACTCTGAGGAAATAATAGTTGGCAGAATGTGGATAGCTTCCTTGTCGTGTTTTGGGTGTTGATCCAATGCCTGTTGTCGGAGGGCAACTTGGTTGGTCGTTCGAATAGGGTTTCCCGTCTTGCTTCGGGTATTAATCCTGGACCTGTCGTCGGAAGACAACTTGGGTGGTCGTTCAGATAGGGTTTCCCGTCTTGCTTCGGGTATTAATCCTGGACCTTCCATTTGGAAAAGATTCGCATGGTCTTTCGGATAGGGTTTCCCGTCTTGCTTCGAGTATTAATCCTGGACCTGTTGTCATGGTCGTTCAGATAGGTTTCCCGTCTTGTTTCGGGTATTAATCTTTGAACTTTCATTTAGAAGTAATTTTTACCTGTTGGGGAAAAACACAAAAAAAAAACTTTGACAGGATATAGTTAGTCTTATGCAGATTATGATGCATGCGAGCATATGACGATGTATATGAATGACATATGCACATGTTATGACTTTTACGAATAATGTATGAATGTAGATGTTGTGGTATTTCAAAACATATCCATCTTGAAGAAAATGTGAACGCCCTGCTGGAGATTTCTGATTTCTTCCTAGGGATGGAGTTGATGAAAACCCTATTTGGAAGAGAACATAGATGTCTTTGATTCCTCTGATGCACTATCTGACCAAGTTTCGAGTCTAGATATCAATGCTGCTGGGAATAGTAGAAGCTGGGAGATATTCCACTGGGAATCTTGTGCGTAGACCCTGCTGAGGATAATAGAAACTGGGAGGCACTCCGCTGGGGACCTTGTGTATAGATTTTGCTGGGGAGTATCTGATCGTTGCTGGGTGACGGGGCTTGAAGGATCTGGAGCCTGTTGAAGTCTCCGGCTGGGGAATAAGAGATGTAGGTTTCCTCCGATGCACTATCCGACCAAGTTTTAAGTCTGGATATTGCTGCTACCGGGGGAATGATAATTGTTGAGAGATATTCTGCTGGGGATAAATATCTCTGCTGGAGACGAACCGTTACTGCTCGGAGACTGATGTAATTAGGTTAAGCTGACTGGGATCGCTGCTCAGGGACTAACACGATGTTGGAACTAGTGGAAGAAAATTGGTACTCCACTGGGGAAGGTCTGCAATGAGTGATACCTCTGTGGGGATTGTACTCTGCAGGAGAATGTCTTGGTGACTTTCGTCGTCATCTCAATTCCTAAAGCTTGTAGTAATTATCCTCGTTCGTTCACTTTTCGCATGTTTGTGAACAGATGTTTATTGTCAAATGCATATAATCATTCAAAGTAATCATTGGACTTTATGCAAAAAACAAACAATAACGAACATTGTAAAAAGAAAGAACTTGTATTAATTTGAAAGGTGGCGTATGGCCAAGCAGTTTGTATACAAGGAAAGTAAAAAGCTATGCGGAAACAATCTCGTTAAGTTTCAACTATGCTAGTACTCATATATTTTGACTATCTTATCTCCTTGCTGTCAGTAGAAAGTGAGTGAATTGATTTTCGCCATTTGAATCTTGAACGCTGATAGTAGTAGTCTGTAGATAGGTGATCTGGACGAGACATAGTCGTACGCTTAAATCCCTAATTTTTGCCTAGACCGCCCTTTCGGGTTTTCAGTCTACCGGGATACCCTTTTTTGCCCAAGCCGCCTCTGTAGGTTTTCGACTTGTCGGGTGTACATGTTTTGTATATATCCTTAACTTTTGCCCGAACCCTTTTGGTTCGCCAGGATGCCCTTATTTTTGCCTAGGTCAGTCGACCTAGCGGGTCTCGTTTATGCGTAGTATTTTTTGACTATGTCTGCGCTCACAGGGTGTGGGAAGTCTTCACCATCCATGGTGCTAAGTATCATAGCTCCGCCAGAAAATACTATTTTGACTACAAATGGTCCCTCGTAGGTGGGAGTCCATTGCCCCTGGGATCACCTTGTGGAAGAATGATGCGCTTGACTACTAGATCACCGACTTGGTAGACTCGGTGCTTGACTTTCTTGTTAAATGCTCTAATCATTCGCTTATGATAGATTTGTCCATGGCAAATGGATGCGAGTCGTTTCTCGTCGATTAAGTTGATCTGGTCAAGGCGAGTCTGGATGCAATCGTCTTCGCCTAGCTCTGCGTCCTAGAGGACTCTGGTTAAGGGTATCTGAACCTCGATTGGTAGAACTGCTTCCATACCGTATACGAGAGAGAAAGGGGTTGCCCTGTTGATGTTCGTACTGTAGTGCGATAACCATGGAGAGCAAATGGAAACATCTCATGCCAATCCTTGTAAGTCACTGTCATCTTCTGTATGATCTTCTTAATATTCTTATTGGCGGCTTCCACTGCACCATTCATCTTTGGTCGATACAGAGAAGAATTGTGATGCTTGATCTTGAACTGCGTGCAGAGTTCGGTGATCATTTTGTTGTTGAGATTGGTACCGTTATGTGTGATAATCCTTTCGGGAGTGCAATACCGATAGATGAGATTATGCTTGATGAATCGAGCCACAACATTCTTGGTAACAGATGTGAAGCAACTCGATTTTCAAAAATCGTTTAATTTTCGAAAAACTAGTGAAATCGTGACCTAATTTTATTTGTTCCAAAAGGAACGGGAAAATATAGATAAAACCCCACAAATGCGGATAAGGCGGTCTACGACCAAAAATATGGAATCGGGAGTCGGTTATGTAAGAGGAAGGTATTAGCACCTCTTACATCCATCGTATTCGATGGGACCCGTTTAATTCTAAGTGTGTGTGCATATTCGCTAATCTCTAAGTTATAAAAAGAAACGGAATTTGTTTATTATTATTTTGAGTTTGGCACGGTTTCAGAACCATGTGCCTACGTATTCCCTTGTGCAATGGGAAAGTCAAAACTCCGTAGTTCCTCTCAAAAAGGTTTTAATTGGTTGTATTGATTTTATAAGAAAAATCGTGCGTTTAGACGTTTCAAATGCTTTGAACTAGGACTTGTTTTGTTTGTTTGAAAAGCTTAAGTCCTCGTTTGTGTTCGAAACGACTATTGCACGCTCTTTATCGGAAAAGAGCCTAATGATCGCATATGAGCGATAAAAAAGTTTGAATGAGTTATTTTATTTTTATGCGGGAGACAAGTATTGGACCATAAGTGTTCAACGACTAACGCCCCAATTACTCGGATGAGTAGACAGAAACATCCGAATCATCTTTTTCTACCCAAAAGTTTTGCTAAGAAAAGGTGAGGTGAAACAAGGTTCACGTTAATTAAATTCGATTAAGACACCAAACATACGACCGAGGGTCGATACTGGACTGACTACCATATGCTTGGGAGGAGGGACAAATAGAATATTTATTTGCGAAAGTATTTTGGAAAGAAACTCGACGTTGGATCGAGGTTTAGAAATTTAATTATGAAAGTGTTTTTGAGATACGTGCGGAGATGAAGAGTGGATCGAAATAATTGTAAATAACGAATAAAATCGACAAAGCCCATACAAGGTGGCTTGCACAAATAATAAGGCAATTGATATTGTGTAGGTGTATGCACGGAATAAATTTAATCGATTAATTAAACAAGGTTTAATCAAGTAATTAGATTAATAAAATTAATTAGATGAACTAATCAATTTTAACTAAGCTAATTAGATGATTAAATAATATTTAACTAATCAATCAAAGTCTCATTGTAAGCCCAAGAGCAAGCGTGGCGTGTGCACAAATGTGTGGCCGTTCTGACGCTTCAGAGCTTTGTCAACTCAGGGTATGAAAATGGCTCGCAATCAAGTATTAGTATAAAAAGTTTTTAACTTGTGCACATGTGAGTGAATAATTAAATAAAGTAAAGCAATAAAATATTTACTAAACTATTACATCATGTGGGGAATGGGGGTACAAATTTACAAATGGGGATGACGGAAATAACTTACAAGTCTATATAAATGAATATTAAAATGAAAATGATTTATTAAATGTTAAAAAACTAAAATAGAAAAGAGGGGTGTGAATTAAATGATGGATATTGCAAATAGAAATGGATCAAGGTCCAAAATCCATATTTCAATCTAAAACTCTAACTAACAAAAGCAATATTATTATTATTATTAATTATTATTATTATTTCTATATAATAAATAATAAATGAAGAAAAAACAAAAAAATACAACACATAAAAAAAAAAGGAAAAGTGGCACGTTCCAAGCCCTTAAATTTCTCCTATTTTGTTTTTTTCATTTTTAACTTAACTTCAAAAATTATTAAAACTACAAAATAGTAAATAAAATGAAAAAAATAAATGGTGAGCAATAATAGGCATAAAAAACGTCTCACCTATTTAATAATCAATCTTTTTTTTAAACAAAAAAATAATGATAAAAAAACAAAATTAAAAGGATATTTGACCTATTCTACCTTTAAATTCGTAATAAAAAGAAAACAATTAGCATTTTATTAAAAATAAAATAAAAATAAAGTGATACTCTCATCTCTGTCTCTCATCAAAAACCGTTTCTAACTCTCTCGTTTTTGTTTCTACGATCTTCTCTATTCTACACCGATCCAACACCTTTCATTCTTCTAAACGCTTCATCCTTCTCATCTCTATTCTGCCATTGATGGCTCTAACGACAACAAAAACCCTAAAGCCCCAATTCTCTGTTATCGGAAATTACATGGTATATGATTTGCGGTTGAAGCTAAAAATAAATGATAGAAACACCAAACCTCTACGTGGAATAAGGTATGGCTTCGATTTCTCTTACTTTGTTTGTGAACTTCTTCGTCTCTGATTTCAGCTTGTGCGCGTGGTTGATGGAAAACTGGGTTTGATTCGGTTTTTGGGTTTTGCAGGTGGTGGCCCGTTTCGATTGGGATCAGAAACTATGAAGAGGATGTCACTTCTGAGTTTCCTTTCGGTGAGATCATTTTGACACTTGTTTTCCTCTTCTTCTTTCTTATTCTGAAGGGTCTATGTGTTTAAGAAGATGGTGATAGGTTGTATAGGTTTTTATCTGTTCTGATATGTTGCTCATTTGTGGCTTTTTCTGGTATTTGGATTCTGTGAAAATGGTGATGAGGGTTCTGGTTTTCATGGTTTATGGTTCTGGATTTGTATTTTGTTTTGGTTTTGGAATTGATGCTACCATTGTACCTTGGTCTGGTTTGGTTTTGAATGTTTTTTTTCTCTTTGAGGGTTTGTGAAAGAACAGTTACTATGCTGGTTATGTTGCTGGTTTTTTTGGAATGTTTTTTATATTTTGAACTGGTATGGCTGCTTGAGTTATATTTCTTCTGTCTGGGTTTTTGAATTGCTCTCTGCTTCTCTGAGTTTGTTGAACTGCTCTCTGCTTCTCTGAGTTTGTTGCTTGCATTGGTTGCTAATAACCATGCTGTACTGATGGTTTTTTTTTGTTTTACCTGATGCTGCTCTATTGCTTGCTGCCTGTTAATTGGTCCCTTTGCCCTTTTTTCTTTTTGTGAACTAAAGTTTACTTTATGATTTGCAATTGGGAAAAAAACAACAGCCCATGATTAATCTTCAGATTATGAGGCATTGAACATGATTAAACCCTCTAACCTGATTCCTTAACACAAACCCCAATGATGAGTTTGAAATAGAATGCTCTTTTAATTTCTTGATTATAATTGTTAACCATATTTCTCTTTCTTGTTTCATGTAACATTGGGCAACATGGGTGAGCAGCAAGGACTCGAAGTGGGCTTACTTTAAAAACGATGCACTGAGCATGAACTGGATCGTGTTGTACTGGCATAGGCTGCCACTGTCATAAACTGATGCAGGTATTTCAATTTTGTAATCGAATGAAACTCAAGTGAAATTGTTGTCTAATGAGTCAACCTTTGATTTATTGCAAACTGATTTGTAATTGGATGCTCGATGTGTAATCCCTTAATGCCGAATTTCATCTATTGATATTTAGTGTTGTCTTGATAGGTCTTGACAACACTTCTGGAACAGTAGGAAAATCATGAATTTGGACCTTTGGAGGCTTGGACATAGAGGTATCTCACCTTGTAATTGATACTTTGCGCGGATTTTTAATGATGTCGCTGTTAGGTATTTTATGGATTGAATTTGGGCATGACATTATTGCTTTCAAATGCATTAAACTGTGTGATTCTTGAGCCGCCGTTTCGATTCGAGCCTTGCTTGCATTAGTTCTGAGCAATTGTCATAATACATGAAACTGTTAGTGTTGCCTCTGCATGTCTCGAATACTAACTGACATTATACGATGCAATATTAATTGAGCTTGAAACCTTCCTATACTCTGCCTGCTATAGCCACAAATGCTTCAATAATTTTGTACAAACCTTGCCCTTCCATTTTGACATCAATTTTTGATAGCATGAAAGATCCCTAAATTTGTTTATGACTGTTTTTTGTAGGAGCTAGCAAGTGGCATTTATGGTATCTTCGCAAAATTGGAAGATGACAATTGATAAGGACGGCTGATTTCTCTGCATTGATATGACAACCACGGTCTGCAAATAGATGGCTAGTTAAATGTATCAATATGTACAGGTTTGATGCAAATTGGTTTTGAACATGGAGATCTTGGCATGGTGTTTGTTGTTTGACATGTCTTACATCATTGCAGCAAGTTGGTTTTGGAGTATTACTTGATAATGCACAAGTTTTAGTTGAATCCATCATTCCATACTTATGGTGTAATGCTCTGCTACAGGTTTGAAACTTGAGGAAATTGCAAAACTTTTGGGCAAATTATTCAAGCAGTACATGTCCCGTTACTTGGTCACAACGAAAACTCAAGAATAGTAAAGTCAAAATGGAGCACGAAGGTCGTGATGAAGAGGCTTGCATAGTAGCATGAAGATAGAGAAAAATGAAGATTGGGATATGTCTTGGTGCAAGTTTAGGGCTTTGATTAGAAACCGTATAAATTTACCATTGTAAAGCCTTTAAGACTTGTAATTAAAACTTGGAAATTGAATGCTTGTATCACTACTTTAGGGAAAGTATGTAAGAGTCTTCTTTTTTTTGCAAAACCTTGTAAACTTGTTGAATCTTGAATGACAAATTTGAATGAATTTGGAAATTGAATGAATGATATTTCCCTTGCACCTTAAATTTCTCGCCATGGTATTTGTAAGAACAAATTACCTCTTAAATGAAATTCCATGGAACAAATGAAATTATCCCATCTTCACTCTTGTATGAAAGGATTCATGCTTTCAAATTCTAAGCGAAACTAGAAGGAAGTTACACTTGAATGTCTTGAAATAATATGGAACTTGTAGATTTCACAAATGAATCTTGGCACAACATCCTCAAATCCCTTCCTTTCCTACATTTGAAATAAAGTCAGAAACTTCCAAGTAGAAAAGAAATGTCAAACTAACTTCCTTCTAATAGCCCTTGTTGCAACTCAACCTTCTTTATGACCAAATGATAACCTTTAATTGTAAGCCCACAATAACAGCAACAAAATATTCTCAATAGTTCTTGCATAATATACTCCCGTAACTATCCTCAAAATGAATGGCCCAACAAATAGCCCAAAAAAAACTCACTTTATCGTGGAAACCCGATAAAATCCTTTCTAATGACAATTCTCATAAAAACTTGACTAATGAGTAAGCATATACTGAGATAAAAATCATCTTGACAATGCTTCAAGAACTACATCAAGAAATACGTCAACCACCTCAATGATCCAAAACCCGTACACAAGATCCATTGGATAAGAGAAAATGAGATTCGGTTCGACATACTTGCAAATTCTGAATCCTTGATCCCATCACAGTGAATGAACATCTATGATGAAAATAAGCCATTGAAGTGAAATGAAGAGGGAAAATTTTGGGGTGCGACAGTTTCCCCTATTCAATCATCTTAAACCTGGTAAGTGAGAAAGATTGACAGCTTTCGAACGTTCAAGGTGGAAGAGGATTGAATACCAGAGAACCCCGAAAATTTGCCCTACGCGGGAAACCAATGTCACCAAAAGAAAGCGGATAAAATATCTTGACTATAGAGCCAAGGAAAAGACGCCTGAAGAGAAAAAGACTTGTTAAGCAACATCAGAATGCTTTAACACAGCAGTACCCAATGAGAAATAATTAGAAGATCTCAACGACACTGGGGATAACCGAGTACCATAAATGAGCAATAAACATCAAGTTCTAATGAAAATGCTATGAGAAGAAAAACGAACTTCTCAAGCGACAAAGAGAAATAATGGATTAAGCCATCTCAGGATGTCTTAACGAAAATTCTATGAGAAGAAACCGAACTTCTCAAACAGCAAAGAAAAACAGTAAATTAAGCCATCCCAGGATGTCTTAACAAAAATTCTATGAGAAGAAAACCGAACTTCTCAAGCGACAAAGAAATAAGATAAACTAAGGATTCGATGAAATTGAGAAACTGTCTGAAGATCCCGAAAAGTTAAGGAATACCCGCAGACCTTAACGAAGATAAAATTGAGAAACTGTCTAAAGATCCCAAAGAGTTAAAGAATACCCGCAAACTTTAACGAATATATAATCGAGAATTTTGTCAGAAAATCCCGAAGAGTTAAGGAATACCCGCAGACCTTAACGAAGATATATGGCTAGAACAATATCAGAATTGTTGGTGCACGAAAGTGCGAGGAGGCACGGCATGCTGAATGTCTTTGACCGTGTAACTTCCGAGTTACAAGCAGAACAATATTCAGTAGCGCGCCCGAGAATACACTTCTCTGGGGATAAACAAATCAATATCCAGCACACCGGTGTGATATAGATCTTTATGAAGTCGGTAAATCTTGTTTCCGACGTTTCTGCTGATGAGAGATCTTACTGAACATGTACAGACATGTTGAACAACTTCCGAGTTGACAAGATCTTCAATTTGTATGCAGATAGCTTTACCGGTAATAGAAGAATTAGATTCAGCGCCTGCGACCAAAATACTTCTAGGGTAATGAGCTTCAATTTGCTGGCATCGTACAGACAATGCGTTGTAGCAAGTGGATATGTGGATCAACTTTTGAGTTGGAGAGAATATCTTGAGATTGAATAAACATCCTACCTGGTGGATATTTATTTGTTGAGTATTTGAAAACTTACTGGGGAAATAAACACACCAGAAGTTCAATGTAGTTTTTCGGAGAACAATTCAGAGAAAGAAAATTGCAGAAGTCATTGCCACTAGAAATTGCTGAGAAGATTCTTGTCTGAAAGAAACCTTGAAAATACCAAGAATAATGTTGTAATAATCCTTTCTGAAGGAAACTCACTTGCGAGTAAATTAAGCTTCACTAGGGAAACTCTATAAGAAAGCCGTGTGGAAAATTCACTAGGGATTCCCGGTTGATAATTTTGCTGACATTAGAGTCCATCTGAAAGAGACAATTATTTCACTGGGGAAGAAATCTCGATTGGAGAAACCATCAGCTATTAAAGTCCATACAAGCATACTGCTTGTGCTGTAGAAAATAGGAGAATTATGTCGTCTGAGAACTAATCCTTCAATTTGATCCTTACGAGGATATTTACAATTTCAGCTGAAAAACCTACAAAATAAATAGCCGAAACTAATGCATGATATGATTTTCTCTAATGCAAATAGTATATGATTTCCTGATACTGCTGAGAGAAGGAAGACATCACTGGGGAATCCAATTTGAACAATCCTTTTGTCACAAGAATTCACTGGGGATGATCAATCACTTCTCTGGAGGAAGAGACTACACTTGAGAATTGACACCACTGCCACTTGTCTTTCAACAAGCATTCTCTTTGCACTAGGAATAAAAGCTAGATTGTCATCTAGGAAAAGGTCTTTGGCGCCCGCATTCCACATATTCTGAACAGATCCCAGATTCTGGCGAAGGTTCATGCATGAATGTACCATGACATGACGTGAATGGATGAATGAATGAATTATGCGTGAATATACTGGTTGATGTATTGGTTATCAAACTGAATTCCCGACACCACAGAGAATCAAATGAAAGGCAATGGCCATAATCCAAGTCACCAATGCCATTGCAATGAGCTTCTCACAGGGGAGACAGCATTTGACTACTCACAAACATCATGATGGATACAGAGATATTTCCAAATCAGAGGAAAGGCGTAATGCTTAGAAAGTCAGTCACCCCCCAACATTCCGTAAATCAAAACAACTTTAAGCTTCAAAACTTCCTGGTTTTACCATTTGAATGATTTTAATTTTATCTAAAACAACAGCGACATTAAGTTAATCACGCAGAAAAGATAAAAAAGTAGGACGAGAAATGAAGTTCAACTGAACAATTTTTTTATTTAAAATATGAGAAAAATAACTCATAAGTAGGGATTGTGTACATAAAGATGCACATTCCTTTAGGAGGAACATACAGGAAAAGTGAATCTATACACATTTCTTAAAACAACAACGAAATTGAAATTGAACTTTATTGAACCAAAACATGTTATTCCCCTTCCTGACTATTATTCTTCATCACTTCGCTTCTGAAGATAGTGATTGAACTAATCCTTTCCATCTGAGCTTTTGTTGTGGCACGGAGACGCACACTGCAGCATTATGTCTTTATACATTCCCTAACTTTTGCGTGAACCATCTTTGGAAGATCTTGGTTCACCGGGATATTTACCCTTTTTTGCTTAAGCCGCCCTTTCGGGTTTTCAGCTTACCGGGCTTAATTTTTTTTCTCTCTTTTTTTTAGACATAATACTTCTTTACCGCGTCTGAGTTGATAGCGTGTGCCAAGTCTTCTCCATCCATGTTGGTGAGAACAAGAGCTCCTCCCGAGAAAACTTTCTTTACCACGTATGGTCCCTCATAATTTGGCACCCACTTCCCACGAGGGTCTCTGTGCGGAGAGATTATCCTTTTTAGCACCAATTCGCCCACCTTGAACTCGCGGGGTCGTACTTTATTGTCGAAAGCCCTCTTGATTCTTTTCTGGTAGAGTTGGCCATGACAGATGGCTGTCAACCTCTTTTCTTCAATCAGATTGAGTTGGTCATACCTATTCTGAACCCATTCCGCTTCTTCCAACTCTGTTTCCATCAGAACTCTGAGAGAAGGAATCTCAACCTCTATAGGAAGCACTGCATCCATGCCATAAACAAGAGAGTAAGGTGTTTCTCCTGTCGAAGTGCGAATAGACGTTCTGTACCCGTGCAAAGAGAAAGGCAACATCTCGTGCCAATCCTTATACGTCTTCACCATTTTTTGCAAGATTTTCTTGATATGCTTGTTAGCTGCTTCAACAGCACCATTCATCTTCGGTCTGTATGGAGATGAGTTGTGATGATCGATCTTGAATGTGTCACACAGCTCCTTCATCATCTTGTTGTTCAGATTTGTCCCATTGTCGGTGATAATCTTGCTAGGAGTACCATAGCGATAAATTATACTATTCTTGATAAACCGGGTAACCACTTGTCGCGTCACATTCGCATATGAGGCAGCCTCAACCCACTTGGTGAAATAGTCTATGGCGACTAGTATGAAGCGATGTCCATTAGAAGCTTTCGGTTCAATCATTCCGATCATATCAATTCCCCACATAGAGAATGGCCATGGAGAGGTCAAAACATTCAGAGGTGAGGGTGGCACATGCATCTTATCAGCGTGAATCTGACACTTGTGACATCTCATAGCATAAACAACACAGTCTGTTTCCATGGTCATCCAGTAATAACCAGCCCTGAGAATCTTCTTCGCCATTGCATGCCCATTTGCGTGAACACCAAAAGAACCTTCATGAATTTCTTTAATGAGTTGATCTGCTTCGTGTCTACCCACGTATCTGAGCAAGACCAAATCAAAATTTCGCTTGTACAGCACCCCACTACTCAAGAAAAAGTTGGCAGACAACTTCCTCAAAGTCTTCTTATCAGTGATAGATGCCCCTTCTGGGTACTCGCCCTTTTCTATGTATTGCTTGATATTATAAAACCAGGGTTTACCGTCAGTTTCTTCATCAACCATCATACAGTAGCCAGGTTCGTCTAAACGCTCAATAGTGATGGACGGTGCTTCATTAGCCCGCTTGGCCTTGAACATTGAAGATAAAGTGGCTAAAGCGTCAGCTAACTGGTTTTCCTCTCTAGGAATGTGGTGGAAAGTAATCTCGTCAAAGTACGGTATCAGCTTTAAAACATGATCTCTGTACGGAATCAACTTTTCATTACGAGTTTCCCACTCTCCTTTGACCTGGCAAACGACGAGTGATGCATCCCCATAAACTTCAAGGATTTTGATCCTTAAATTAATGGCTGCTTCAATCTCGAAGATACAAGCTTCATATTCTGTCATGTTGTTGGTACAATCGAAACAGATTCTGGCGGTGAAGGGAATATGGAAACCTGTTGGAGAAGTTATAATTGCCCCTATTCCGTGCCCCACTGCGTTGGATGCTCCATCAAACACAAGCGTCCACCGGGATCCTGGCTCGGGTCCCTCCTCTGGTCCCGGAATGTTGCATTCTCTGATAAACATGACATCTTCGTCTGGGAAGTCAAACCTCATCGGTTGATAGTCCTCCATAGGCTGGTGGGCGAGATATTCTGATACCACACTTCCCTTGATAGCTTTCTGAGTTACATATTGAATATCGTATTCACATAGTAACATCTGCCAACGTGCAATCCTTCCAACCAAAGCCGGTTTTTCAAAGATATATTTGATAGGGTCCATCTTAGATATCAACATTGTAGTGTGACACACCATATATTGTCTCAACCGACGGGCAGCCCATGCTAAAGCGCAACAAGTTTTCTCTAGCAGAGAGTACCGACTTTCACATTCTGTGAAATTCTTACTTAGATAATAAATTGCATGCTCTTTTCTTCCCGTTTCGTCGTGTTGCCCCAGAACACAACCCATAGATCCTTCAAGTACGGTGAGATACATTATGAGAGGCCTTCCGGGCACGGGCGGTATAAAGATAGGTGGCTCTTGTAAGTACTCCTTGATCTTATCAAATGCTCGCTGACAATTATCATTCCATATGATGGCTTGATCTTTCTTCAACAACTTGAACAAAGGTTCACAAGTAGCTGTCAAATGCGATATGAACCGGGAAATGTAATTTAAGCGTCCCAAGAAACCACGAATTTCCTTCTCCATTCTTGGTGCTGGCATTTCTTGAATAGCTTTTACTTTGTCGGGGTCTACCTCGATACCTCGTTGACTTACTATGAATCCAAGTAGCTTCCCGGACCGGACTCCAAAAGTACACTTGTTAGGATTCAATCGAAGTTTGTACTTCCTCAATCTTTCAAACAGCTTTCTGAGATGGATAATGTGCTCCTCTTCAGTCTGAGACTTGGCGATCATATCATCCACATAGACTTCAATTTCTTTATGCATCATATCATGGAAAAGAGCTACCATGGCTCTTTGATAAGTTGCCCCCTCATTCTTCAGTCCAAAAGGCATGACTTTGTAACAGAAGGTGCCCCACGGGGTGGTGAACGTTGTCTTCATCATATCTACCGGGTCCATCTTGATCTGATTGTATCCGGAGAAACCATCCATGAAAGAGAAAACTGAAGACTGCGTTGTGCTATCGACCAAGACATCAATGTGAGGCAAAGGAAAATCGTCCTTCGGGCTGGCTCGATTCAAGTCTCTGTAGTCTACACACATCCGAACCTTTCCATCCTTCTTGGGGACAGGTACAATGTTGGCAATCCAATCTGGATATACCGACACAGCGAGGAAACCGGTGTCAAACTGCTTCTTGACTTCATCTCTGATCTTCTTAGCCATCTCGGGATGCGTCCTCCTCGGTCTCTGCTTTACGGCCGAGCATTCGGGCTTTAGTGGCAACTTGTGCACAACAATATCTGTATCAAGTCCAGGCATGTCCTGATATGACCAGGCAAACACATCTACAAACTCTCGCAATAAGTTGACCAACTCATCTTTTATCTCTTGCCCCAAGGCGGTTCCAACTTTGACTTCTTTTTGATCCTCTTCAGTACCCAGATTGATCACATCCACTGGTTCCTGATGAGGTTGGATCGTCTTCTCCTCGTGTTAAGCCAGACGCGCTAACTCTTCAGGGAGTTCATAGTCTTCTTCACCATCATCTTTGGCTTGGTTGATCGGGAAATTGAAGTCAAAAGGAGTTATAGCATGGCTATGTTCAATAAGCTCAGTTTCAGGTAATTTGCATAAATGATTGATTTTATCTTTTAGATATGCATGTTTATTTTAGCAGGAAAAACAGCAAAAGTGTTGTTGTTTTTATTAAGATGCACTGGAAAGCAAAAGTAAAAACAATAAAAGGGATCTCAAACTGAATAACAAAATGCGCTTTTCATTGAAGATAAAAATTCTTTCATTAAACATAACAAGCCCTACAAAGCAATCCTTTGTGCCTTGGGCAGAGCACAGGATTTTTTTTTAAAATTTTAAACATGAAATTACTTTGACAATGAAATGAGAGGGGTAACGTCCTTGACGATCCAATTCTTGAGGGCCGCACCGGGAGGAGTACGGAACACCATCTGAGAGAGCTCCACTGCACGCTCATCGTCTTCAATGGCATTGATAGCCTTTTCGGAGCGGAAACCCTTCACAACAAAAGTATCCTCTAGACGAGGGATCTTTCCTTTTCCTATCTCTGAACTTTCACTGATCCTGGAGGATGGTTGATAGTCGAGCCCGCTCTTGTCCTTCTTCTCTGCCACATTTATCACCGTTCCCCAACCTTCAGGGTTTTCGGCATCGATAAGGGCCTTGACATCCTGCCAACGGGTTATGTTACCTCTAGGCTTTTCAGCAGACTTAACTTCTTTTTGCACATTTCCAACAATCTCCAAAGCTTGAAAGAGAGTCTCACGCACCTCATCTCCGACATCCACATACTTGAACTCGGACAAGTGACTAACCAGATAGTCTTCTTCTCCACTAACCTCCACCACCTGGTTATTCAGCAAGAACTTCAATTTTTGGTGAAGAGTTGATGTGACAGCCTTTGCACCGTGTATCCAGGGCCTTCCCAATAAGCAGCTATAAGCCGGGAAGATATCCATCACTTGAAAAGTAATGTTGAAAAGTTGAGGTCCGATAAGCACCGGGAGATCAATCTCTCCCACCGCCATCCTACGGGATCCATCGAAAGCCTTCACAATCAGAGAACTAGGTTTCATAATTGCCCCTTCTACCTGTAGTTGGGCCAATGTCGTCTTCGGGATCACATTCAGAGTTGAGCCTGTATCAACCAGAACTCTAGCAAGAGTCGTTCCACCACAGGTAACAGAAATGTGAAGAGCCATGTTATGATTACCTCTGTTCTGAGGGAGATCAGGATCAGTGAACGATAAACAACTGCCATCATTTAAACTCGAAATTGCAACATCCAACTAATTAATTGTGATATCTTCAGCCACATATGAGTTGTCGAGGAACTTCAACAAGGCCATCTTGTGAGCTTCAGAACTTTTTAACAGAGACAAGATTGAAATTTTTGCTGGAGTCTGACTAAGCTGATCAACCACTTTGTAGTCACTCCTTTTGATGATTTTTAAAGTCTCATCGCTTGGCTTAAAGATATCCCTCAGTTCTTCTGCACTCAAGTCGGCAACTCCATCTTTCCTTGGAGGAACATCTGACACCTTTTCTGCAGCTCAGTTCTTTATCGGATCTTGGTGGTAAATTCGACCACTACGGGTCATACCACTCATACCAGTGATGTTCTCAACCGTAGACTCTCCCAAAACCATCGGCTTACCACCCACAATGACTTCAGGTTCATAATTCCAAGGTACGACTTTTGTATATTCATAAGGGATTTGGATGGGTGGGTAAACCATCATTGGTTCTACCACCGTAACAGGTTCTTCTTCTTGGATGGTCGGAGATACATGGAGTCTCCTATTGTTGATGAGAGGGACCACCACATCCACTTCAACTTCAGTGGGAACTCGACTAAACTGAATCAAATGTTGACACATTAATCCTTGTAGATACTTTTTGAACTTTGCACAGTGTTCTGGATTGTCTTGAAAAATCAAACAGCTATCATGACCTCCTTTCAATAAACCGGCATTCTTCAATTCCTCAAACACCTTCTTAAAGACATCTTCAACTGATCCACCTCCATAACCAAACCTCCTTCTTCAATCAATGCATTTACTGACGACGACCCATGCCTTGGCAATGGATTACTGGAAATGTTGGGGACGTCAGCGAAAGTTAATAGCTTCCAATCAATAAGTTCCTGGACCTTGCACTTAGAAGCGAAACAGTCTTCTGTGGTATGCCCGGGAGAATTAGCATGAAAAGCGCATCTAGCATTCTCATTAAACCATGGTTTGGGAGGCCCTGGAACAGGCTTTAATTCCCTTGGCACCACTCTTCCATCTTGAATCAAATATGGTAGTAGACTAGTATAGGTCATTGGAATAGGCTGAATTTCTTCCTTGGTGTACTTGTGATAATGTGGGCTCTTCTGTTGAACCAAACCCTTGTTCGGACCCTTGACTTGTTGTTGTTGTTGTTGTTGTTGTTGTGAAACTTGATTCTGAGGAACCTGAGTGGAATAGGGCATTGGCATTTGCATGGGTTGCTGATACGGCATACTGGGGGAAATTACATAGCAGCCACATAGGGGTATGACATATACGAGACCTGAACAGGAGCAGATCTAGCTGGTGGTCTTCCCCTTCCTCTACCCTTGCCTCATATACAACATTGGCTTCGGCCTCCTTCCTCTTGAAACTATTGAACATCTTCTTTACTGCAGACGGTCCTACATTCCCTCCGGAAATCTTACCGGTCTTCAAACCTTCTTCGATCTTCTCGCCTACCATCACCAGATTGGAGAAATCAGAAAAAGTGCTTCCAATTAGTCTTTCAAAATATTGCACCGGCAATGTTCCC
This sequence comes from Vicia sativa, assembly GCA_021764765.1. Classification (NCBI taxonomy): domain Eukaryota; kingdom Viridiplantae; phylum Streptophyta; class Magnoliopsida; order Fabales; family Fabaceae; genus Vicia; species Vicia sativa. The sequence goes on from CM038796.1 coordinate 209,523,246, forward strand.
ATGAACAGATCATTCAACTCCCTTTCTGCTAAAGCTGGTTGAACCCTCGAGGCTACTTCCCTCCACCTTTGAGCATACTCCTTAAACGATTCCCTCTCCTTCTGAGACATGTGCTGAAGTTGTACACGATTGGGGGCCATAGTGGTGTTGAAATGGTACTGCTTGAAGAAAGCATTAGACAGGTCATCCCAAGAGAGGATGTTCGACTTCTCGAGTTGCATGTACCAATCCAAAGATGCCCCTAAGAGACTATCTTGAAAGCAATGAATCATCAGCTTATTGTTCTTAACATGCGCCGCCATCTTGCGGCAATACATCCTCAGATGGGTGTCTGGGCAGCTCACTCCCTTGTACTTCTCAAAGTCAGGCACTTTGAACTTCGGCGGAATGACAACATCGGGCACAAGACACATGTCTGCAATGCTCATACCTACAGCATTCTTCCCTCTCAACTCCTTCATTTGCTCGGCAAGCTCCTTGCACATCCTTTGAGCGGCCACGTCCTGGAAAGGAGTTGGATTACCCGCAGGCACCACATTCTGGTAGAACTGCCTCATGTAGTCGTCTTGCTGATCTTCCTCACCTTGAGGAGTTGTGGACCACAGATGCTCTTGCTCATCCTCCTCTTGCTCGTGCTCGTCATTTCCCATAGTTTGGGTAGCGGCATGGGCGGCAGCAACATTCCCTTGGTTATCCACTCCGTTGAAGAAGTCAGCATGCATCCCATAAAACGGAAGATTAGGTGCTTGTACTCCTGGAAATGGAGCAATGCCTCGGAGAGTCCTCACGTTTCTGGTGACGACGGGAGGAACGGTAGCAGTTGCGTTGTTAGTTGTAGCTGCAGCGGCGGCAGCGGCGGCGGCCCGCTCTTCCTCTCTTGCATGCTGAGCTGTGAGCATCTCCATCAATTGATCCATCTTGGTCTTCAGAGTGTCGATGTCATCTTGCATGGCCGTCTGTCTTGTCTCGTATTGATCCATTGCTCTTCTCAAGTTAGCTCTGGTTCCGTACAGGCGTCGGGTAGTCAGCTTGAATCTGGCGAGAGGAAATGTAATGAGCTTGGCGTTCTCGTTTTTAATAACATGCATGATTATGTATGATTAATGCAAAATGATTATGATTGGTTCCCATTCTTAAGAATCTTTATCGAACCCATTCACTTATAAGCAAACCGCACAACAAACGGATAAACAGCTTCTTCATTCTAATTATAAAAGTCAAGTACAAACATCAGTTTTTCTTGCGAAGAAAGTAAAGAGCAAGACTCGCAAGCCTGCTTTTAGTGTCTTACAGATACCATGAAGCTGGAAAATACATAAAAGTTACAAAAGACTAGAAATGTTGTCCTCTTCGGGGCTTGAACTCCCTTATCTCCTTTTGAAAACGCTCCACCATGTCTCTGCAAAGGTAGATGAAATACTCCACTGCCGAGGGCACCTGGTCCTCTTCTAAGTCCTCGATGGCTGATTGAAGTCTCCATGGGACCTCCACCATCAGTTGCCTTCAGAATTCCACCAAACTTGAGTAATTGTCATACAAACTCTTATTTTGCTCTTCCAAAGTGAAAATGGTCTCTCCCTTATTCACCCAAAGCTCATTCTGACATTGACCTTCTTCTTGCCATCCTTCGCACTGGACTTCCAATTCCCCATATGACGCTTCCCATCGGGCCACAAGGTCTCTCGCAGTATCCAACTCTTGAATCCTCTGAGCTAGTTCTTCAGAGTCTAAGTTACGTGCCAAATGAGCTTTTTCCTTGAGGCGAGTTTCGCGTGCCAAACTAGATTCGATGTTTCTTAGTGCAGCTTTCAACTCTTGGATCTGAATGGTAAGAGTTGTTTTCAGATCTAGCTTTGCTTTGATGGCTCGCTCTTCATCCGCGTAAGCTTGCCCTCTTTGTTGCTCAGCCTTGGCTAGCTTACGGTTGAATTCGCTTAGCTCAAAGTTTGTTGCATCTAGATTATCTTTCACACGGAACTTTGCCTTTCTTTCCTTCTCTACCTGCTCTTGACTTTTCAGAAGCTCCTCATCTCTTTCCTTGAGACTTTGCATCAAATCACCCCTTTCTTGAGCAACACGAGTAAGGGTTGCTTGTTGTCGCCCCTCTTTAGCTCTCATCTCTGTAATGGTGAGCTTAAGCTTGTTGAACTCCTCAATAGGGACATAAGTGGCTTCAAGTTTTGGAGCCTTGACAGAAACCACCGGAGCATACGGAAGTTTGACTTCTTTGTCCCTACCCATCACCCACTGCTTATAGGGTTCTTTGGCCACACAATCTCTTTTTCCCAACTCTCTTCCCTTCCTATGGATTCGAGTCCAAGCGCTTCTGATCTGTCTTAACAACTGAGGATTTTCTCTCCAAAATCTTCCAAGAGGAGCTCCTCCAACACTGCATCATTAGGCTCAGTTTCCAAAGGATAACCCAACTGCCTTAACGCCAACCTAGGGTTGTAATTAATACAGCCTTGAGATCCCATCAACGGGACATTAGGAAAATCTCCACAGTTAGTAATAATTTCTCCCACATTCCAATTTGGTAAGTACCAAACTATAGCATCTGAAGTGAGGCAAGCCAACGTCTGAGCCCATGACAAATCTTTCAAAACATCGTACCACGGGCCTCTGGTCGGTAAGTGAGACAAAAACCAAGAGTACAACAGAGGAGTACAGCATAGAACCACACCTCTCTTCTTCTCATGCCTTATATGAAGGTGATAAAGCACATCTTCCACAAGAGTTGGAACAAGATTCTTTCTGGAGACAAACACATTAACAACATGCTCTTCCAAGAACTCTTCTTCCCCACTCGGAAACATAACAATCCCAAAGATGAGTAGAGCAAGAACAACATAAAAAGCATTTGTATTACCAGATTCTGCCAATTCTTTAGCCTTGCTCTCTAATGCCTTTCGGGGAATCCCTTTAGCGTTGCACAAGGGCGCAACTTCTCTGACCGGAAGATACAACACTTCAGCTAACCTGTCACATGTTACTCTTTCTCCCAAACTGGTGAAGGGGATGCTACCTTTCAAAGGCCATCCTAGCAAAATCTCGAACTCTTCAATGGTCGGAGTCAGTTGAAAGTCTTGAAAAGTGAAACATCGGAGCGGAGAGTCATAATACTGGTACAAAGCAACCATGGCTCGTACATCAACATTTGTATCCAACAGCTTCAGAATGTGACCATACCTTCTGGTGAAAGTGGTCATATCAGCCTTCTTGACCTTTTCCTTCAAACGTAACAGGACCTCCAACTTTGGCATCTTGACCTTGATCGGATTGGTATGCCTTTTGTCATCCATTTATTAACTATTTTCTTATGCGAACCAAGTCCTTAGGATTCCTACAAAATCGGAACAAACAATGTTGATGATTAATTCATGCATGCTGGATGCGATGTAATGTGATGCAGAATTAGCATGTTAAAGTTTTTTAGAGCGGCCGGGTATATTTTTGACATCTACCCAACAATTCCCCCTGGATGGCTCTTAGGGTTTTTGTTACAACAAACACAAATTCTCGTGCATCGCAAAAGATACTTGCAACGCTACAATATTTTTTCAAGAGAATTTGGTTTGAGGGAGAGTTACGTATTAACCGAATAGACAAAGCAGGTCTAACGATCTAACAAACGTAACCCTCAATACCGGGATCTGAACGGGGTACTCAAAATCATTGATCCCAACGGGCTATATCATTTTCACCGCAAATAAATTTGTGATTAGATGATATATCCAAGAACGTCTCATTTGAGCATTCTTAAAGCCTAAAGGTTAGGTTTCCTTAAAGGTCAAAACTAGGGGAAAAATCCCTTCTAACAACACTATCGTCAATGCAAAAGTAACTTGCAATCGGCGATAATGTCTTCGAAAGAACCTCCCCTAGGTGTGGTCTTTGCACCAACTTACAAGACATTTCCGTCTAGCAAATCAATACTACACAACCACTCTAATTTATGTGTTCTATAGCCTTGGTAGTGGGCTTTTCCTATGATCCCATCCAATATTCCCACACAACAATAATATATCAACAAGGTAATAATTAAAGCGATAGGAAATAAATGACTAAATTATAGACATAAAATAGAGTGATAAAAAGAAAGCGAAAATAAACACACATACGAAGAACTAAACTAGGGTTGACACGCTTAGTCAATTTCCCCAGTGAAGTCGCCAACTGAAGCAACTCGATTTTCAAAAATCGTTTAATTTTCGAAAAACTAGTGAAATCGTGACCTAATTTTATTTGTTCCAAAAGGAACGGGAAAATATAGATAAAACCCCACAAATGCGGATAAGGCGGTCTACGACCAAAAATATGGAATCGGGAGTCGGTTATGTAAGAGGAAGGTATTAGCACCTCTTACATCCATCGTATTCGATGGGACCCGTTTAATTCTAAGTGTGTGTGCATATTCGCTAATCTCTAAGTTATAAAAAGAAACGGAATTTGATTATTATTATTTTGAGTTTGGCACGGTTTCAAAACCGTGTGCCTACGTATTCCCTTGTGAAATGGGAAAGTCAAAACTCTGTAGTTCCTCTCAAAAAGGTTTTAATTGGTTGTATTGATTTTATAAGAAAAATCGTGCGTTTAGACATTTCAAATGCTTTGAACTAGGACTTGTTTTGTTTGTTTGAAAAGCTTAAGTCCTCGTTCGTGTTTGAAACGACTATTGCACGCTCTTTATCGGAAAAGAGCCTAATGATCGCATATGAGCGATAAAAAAGTTTGAATGAGTTATTTTATTTTTATGCGGGAGACAAGTATTGGACCATAAGCGTTCAACGACTAACTCCCCAATTACTCGGATGAGTGGACAGAAACATCCAAATCATCTTTTTCTACCCAAAAGTTTTGCTAAGAAAAGGTGAGGTGAAACAAGGTTCACGTTAATTAAATTCGATTAAGACACCAAACATACGGCCGAGGATCGATACTGGACTGACTACCATATGCTTGGGAGGAGGGAGAAATAGAATATTTATTTGCGAAAGTATTTTGGAAAGAAACTCAACGTTGGATCGAGGTTTAGAAATTTAATTATGAAAGTGTTTTTGAGATACGTGCGGAGATGAAGAGTGGATCGAAATAATTGTAAATAACGAATAAAATCGACAAAGCCCATATAAGGTGGCTTGCACAAATAATAAGGCAGTTGATATTGTGTTGGTGCATGCACGAAATAAATTTAATCGATTAATTAAACAAGGTTTAATCAAGTAATTAGATTAATAAAATTAATTAGATGAACTAATAAATTTTATCTAAGCTAATTAGATGATTAAATAATATTTAACTAATCAATCAAAGTCTCATTGTAAGCCCAAGAGCAAGCGTGGTGTGTGCACAAATGTGTGGCCGTTGTGACGCTTCAGAGCTTTGTCAACTCAGGGTATGAAAATGGCTCGCAATCAAGTATTAGTTTAAAAAGTTTTTAACTTGTGCACATGTGAGTCAATAATTAAATAAAGTAAAGCAATAAAATATTTACTAAACTATTACATCATGTGGGGAATGGGGGTACAAATTTACAAATGGAGATGACGGAAATAACTTACAAGTCTATATAAATGAATATTAAAATGAAAATGATTTATTAAATGTTAAAAAACTAAAATAGAAAAGAGGGGTTGAATTAAATGATGGATATTGCAAATAGAAATAGATCAAGGTCCAAAATCCATATTTCAATCTAAAACTCTAACTAACAAAAGCAATATTATTATTATTAATTATTATTATTATTTCTATATAATAAATAAGAAATGAAGAAAAAATAAAAAAGTACAACAAATAAAAAAAAAAAGGAAAAGTGGCACGTTCCAAGTCCTTAAATTTCTCCTATTTTGTTTTTTTCATTTTTAACTTAACTTCAAAAATTATTAAAACTACAAAATAGTAAATAAAATGAAAAAAATAAATGGTGAGCAATAATAGGCCTAAAAAATGCCTCACCTATTTAATAATCAATCTTTTTTTTTAAACAAAAGAATAATTATAAAAAAACAAAATTAAAAGGATATTTGACCTATTCTACCTTTAAATCCCTAATAAAAAGAAAACAAGTAGCATTTTATTAAAAATAAAATAAAAATAAAGTGATACTTGTTCGCGTTAAAAAGTGACGCGCTAGAGAATCGAATATGAATTCGGATTCTCTAAGTCGAAACGATTTACTCTTTTGATTAGTTTATAAAGATGCCGCGAGCATCAAGCTTTATTATTTTCAACACAAGAAATTATGATTATGAAAAAGGGGAAAGCTGTTAATACCCTCAATTGATTATGATATGCATTACGACTAGCGTAAACTAGACGTAACGCATTGGGGAGATTCCGGGTAAGGGAGTTTGTTATATAAAGGGAATAGATGGAGCACCCTAAATATATATAGTTATCTATAGCTTTATATATGAATATGTTTGATATGTTTGTGTGTTTTAATTGCTATTTCTATGATTGGGAAAGTTTCTCCTTTGGGATTTCAAGAAGGATAGATTATGTGGGATCCTAGTGTTTATTATTATTGTGCTCGCAAAGATCTTTGGATCTTCTGCATACATATCCCTTAATGGGAATCAGAGCATCTGTAGCTCGGATCTCAAGGGATCTATGGTTTATTTGGTATGAGGGAGAAAGAAATTTGCTCGCCAAGGATGAGACCTTGTGCCTACGTATTCTCAAAAGGATATTGAGAAAGTCAGAGCAATCGTAGTTCCCACTTATGCTAGTGGAAGCAACAGGATGTTATTAAGAGACACAGACAAATGTCATCTTACTGAAAAATGTATCTAATCTATTTCATCACATACATTTTGAAAGGATTGATTGATTGAATCTTTCGTCGTAAGTTATAGGTGTTTTGCTTGAGTGTACAAGCGTTACCACTTACATGTTTAAGAAAGATGTTTGAAAAATGATTGAATCTTTTAATTGTAAGCATTGGGTGTTTTGCTTGAGTGTACAAGCGTTACCACTTACGATTAAGAGATGTTTTTGTTTGAAAAGAGTTTGAAAAAGTTTTTGACTGTATGTGATGTGATAGATGAGATACTTCTTCCATAGAGATGATAAACGTCTAAATCTCGAGGAGAAATTGATTTGATTAGGGGATGGTTTTAAGAAGCCCATGGGTCCTTGTATTGTAAGCCCAAGAGGAGGCATTCCGAGGGTCATCGAGGGTCCTTGTATAAAGCTCAAGAGGAAGCTATAGGGTATGGCTGGCTTTAGCTTTAAGAGGGATTTCACCGGGAAACCATCCTCTTAGGATTTCAAGAGCAACTTCACCGGGAAATTATACTCTCAGGGTTCTATCCTAGCGCGGGTGATTCTTTGTATTGGAAGCCCAATAGGAGGCTGTTAAGAGATTTCCTGGTCTCTTTCTTTGTATGATGCCCAAGAGAAGGCTAAACTTAATGAGGAGTTCTTTTGAACGAAGCCCAAGAGGAGGCTGACTCAACAGGGGAGTGTTGTCTTATATGAAGCCTAAGCGGAGGCTAAACTCAGATGAATGAGTTTTCTTATATGAAGCCTAAGAGGAGGCTGAACTCAGATGGAATGAGTTACCTTGTACAAAGCCCAAGAGGAGGCTATCTTTGTGGGGAACCTATTTGTTAGGATAGTTGTTATGTTATAACTAGACAGTTATATAAACAAGTGTGGGTGTGATATGTATTCACAGGAGTTTATGAAGGAAATATAAACATTTTCATGTAAAATTTATTTACAAAAGTTTATGAAAGAAATGTATACAAGTGTTTGTGAATGCAATGTAAACAGGAGTATGTGAAACGAACGTTTAAAACGAACGTAACCTGATTATCTACAAGTTTGAATGTGTACAAGAAGGTAAATATGTACACGAACGAGTATTTTATGTACAGAAGATGTGGATGTACATAGGATGGTTGGGACTTACACCATAAGGGAGGCCCATTGGTTTAAAAGCAGTTTCACCGGGAATAATGCTCCTTTTAATACCAATGGTATTCAGTGTATATACAAACGAAACGAAAAAACAAACGGACGAAGTTTGTCTGTAGTTGAGTTTTTTCAAAGATATCTGTATTATGTACAGATAAAAATTTGTATGTATATGAATATGTACAAAGAAATATGTATGTACATGAAAGAATTTTGGGACTTACACCGTAAGGGAGGCCCATGATCGGTTAAGAATTTCGAGGAAAACGGATTCGGTTTTACCGTTTAAATCGGATCGATCATGGAAAAAATGTATGTTTGATGAAAAGTTTTGAAGAATGTTTTTGAAAGTGTTTTTGAAAAGTGAAATATACTTGTGAGAAGTTTTGAAAAGAATCGGGCTTCGAAATTTTGAAAAAAAAAACGCCTTTGAAAGTGCTTTAAAAAATGCTCAAATGTACCATTTTCGGCTCGATAAAAATATAATCAAATGAAAGTTTTTCTGAAATTTTTTTGCACTATCATAAAATAGACATATTAATTGACAAGTGTACAAAAAATCACCTCAAAATGAGGAGTTTTGATTGGGTTTTGAAAAAGTCAAAGTTTGCAAAAAATATGAAAAAAATTACAAAGTTTGGTAAAAAAAATGGTCCCCAGGCTACTCGAACCCGAGACCTCAAGGCAAGGCATGGTATAAATGACTTAAGAGTGAGCAGGCAACCGCTGGGGCGGCAATACATCCGTGTATTGAAGTAAAATTAACTAATTATATTATAAAACCAGATTTTTGAATTTGAAAAAACGCGCGCAGTGTTCATCTTCTTCCCCCAATCTTCAATCAATCCTAAAATCCTCATTTCTTGATGAAATTGAACGATGTAAACATCAAACTTGATCGTTTCAAGCCCAGGAACATGATGATGTCATTTAATTTCATTTATTTTAAGCCTAACATGATTAAATTTCTCAAGAACACGAAGAACCCTAAAACTGAAAATCCTAATTGAAATCGTGTATAGTTGATGAATTGATCAATTGATTGAGGGTTATTGATCCGTGATAGTGCAGAAACAAAACGGCCAAGCGTTTTTTTGACTGGAAGCAAGGAATCGTAGAGTTCGAAGTTGAGTTTCTTACCTGTTCAAGCTGAGATCGAAAATGGTGCTAGAGTGTTTCCAGATGTTGTTTGATGATGGCTATAGCACCAGTGAACCTTATGGAAGGTGTGAGGATAGCCTGCTTGCTTTGGAATGGTCTGAGCTATTCTACCCAAGTCCACTTGCATCGGCTCAAAGTGAAATTCGAAACTGTGCTTGGAGCTGTTACAGATCACAAGTAATGGTCTGCATCATCTCTATGAAGTATGTTGGTGATGTTTGAGTGAAAAAATCACAACTTGCTCGAGCCAATGTTCAAATTCGATAGTTATGGAAGTTTTGGCAAGCTTGGAAGTGTGAAATGCAAATCTGGTTTCTAGCTATTCTTGGATTGATTTTAAGTTTCAAACCAGTTTTAATAGATGTTTATGACATGTTAGACACCAAATATCTCATGTTTCTTCACAAATTTTCAAAATGCAAGATTTCTCAAAATACACTATGTTACTTGAAAATTAAGAAAGAGGTGAGAAAGCTTGTTTTGGCATAGCTTTGGTGTGGTTTGAATTGGCCAACATGACCTCTATTTATAGGTCACAAGTTCTGAATGGCAAGTGAAGGAGAATGGCTTTGGTATTTACAAGTTGCCTTAGAGGGCAAGAAAGTCATTTTTTGTAATAAATGGAAAAAGAAGCTTCCTTTTAACCATGGTTAATTTTTCAACTTGATCTTATCCCATCATAATTACACTCCATCTGATTTTTTATCAGCCCTATCCCTCTTTGCAAGGTGGCATGGCTTCTAGAAGAAGAAACTCAAAAATGACCTATAATCTTGAAATTTGTACTTGAAAATCAAAGATTTTGGAGCTCTATGTTTCAAAATCAAAAGTATAGCTAGACTTCATGGATTTGAGAGTTCTTGGAAATTTTGGAAAGCTTGTTTCAAGGGCTACAACTTTCATGTTTTGAGTTTTTTCTAATTCAAAGTGGAACTATGTGAAAAAATGCCATGAAGTTTGGAAAAAGTGTGAAATTTTAACACTTGAAAATTTTTCTAAGTGTTGAAAATTTTGACTTTTTGTTGACTTTTCCCAATTTCTTGATTTTTTATGATCATGATGGATCATTTGAAGTATTTTGATGATGGAAAAAGTTTTGTCCTGAAAAAGTTGACCAAAAGTCAAAGTTTGACTTTTCAATGCAGATGAAATTTCATCAGATGATCCAAAAATTGACTGATGAACTCTGTGAACTTCTGTGATGTTTTGAATCAAGAAATTAGGTCAATATGTTGAATTGAAGATATGAAGATCAATCTCCAAGAAAAAAAGTCATTCATTGATAAAAAAGTCAGTAATTCCTTATCCTCGATAAAAACCCTAATTGGTCGATTCTTGATAGATCATGAGAAAAAGTTGGGAATCTGAAGATCAACTGTTGATGATTGATTAAGATAAATCATTTGAGGTGAGTGGAAACTCAAACCCTAATTGATCATATCTTGATCAGATGAAATTTTGATGTAACCCTGATTTTGACTTCTAGAAGCCACACACGATCAATTCTGTTCTGAACTGTTAGTGATGCAGTGATGCATATGTAAGGTGGTATATTAGGTAAAAAATTAGGGTGTGACAGATGCCCCTATTTAAGTTTCTTTAACCTGAGATATGGAGATGAATATCTTCATTTTGATAGGTGTGAAGAGACTTAAATATCAGAATACGCAAATTTTGGACCTAAGATACCAAAAATGCGGATGATGTAAAAATGATTGCAAAAGGATTCACCAAGAAGATATCAAATAAATGACATGGTTCGGGGGGGAAATTTGTGAGGATGACTCAATCTGTCTAAGAGAAGAGAATCCTATTTGTTGGGAAACAAGCAATATGTTTCACCGGGAAAATATATTCACAATGTATGCGAATATCTGTTTCGCTTTGGGAAACGAGGAGATTACCTTCTGTCAGCCTTGTGACAATGTTTAAGGTAAGTGAAAATGATATTACCAATTATCAGCCTAGTGATAGTTTATGGTAACGAGCTCTAAAGATATTACCAATTATCAGCGAAGCGATATCTATAACAAGGTAATTCTTGAGGAAACAGATCTCAAATGAGTTTCTATTTTCACAAATACAATCTTGCCAGGGATCTCTCTCTTGAGAAGATGCGGGCATTTTGATTGAAAAGACACAGGTTTTCTTTTAGACAGAAAGACAACTGCGGAGATTTCTTGAACTTTCATGATTTGATCTTGCTGAGAAGAACAATCTTTTTATGACAAGTTTCAAGATGAAGAGGAAATAAGCGGCTCGGATGACGAGGCTATTGCTTATTGTTTTGTTGGTTAGAGACGAGGTTCTATCCAGGAATGAACTGGAAAGAAAAGGATCAGTCAAGACTTCGTTCCCAATGAGGAATGATCTCAGTTGGGGAATAGGAGAGAAAAATGTATTTTTCTGCTTGGGGAATAACCTACTGGAGATATAACATACCCTTATGAGTAAATGTAATCTAATCCAGTGATATGGAAACAAACATTGAGGAATGCAGAAATGCATTAATGATGCTATTATGTATGAATGTTACGAATGTCGTATGTATGCTTACGATACTTGACAAGACAACAAAAGGGATATTTGGGAAAATGACTACGTCACAGTTCAACCAAATACTCAGCAAAATCTGTAGCAATGGCGTAGACGTTTACTGATGATGAATCTGAGTTGCATGCTTTAAACTTTCTAAAAAAGGCATTTTATTGGCAACGTTGTTGGGAATTCCTCTTTTGATAAGAACACCGTCCTTTGATGATCTCTGCTGAGGAGAAGAAGACTTCTGTAGCAGTTGTTTTTTTTTTATCCTTCAGAGGTCGAAACACTCATGGAGAAAACTGTTGAAGTTCTTTCTGTGTTCATAGTTCAAAGGAGAATTTGCTTTTATTTCACAAATTTTGAAGTAAAATTCATTTAAAACCTTTTTAGTTTCAAAAAGTGATTTTCACAATAAAAAACGTTTGTTTTGCAAAACAGAATAAAGCAAGGATTGCACACAAAAAGGCACAAGGCTCAAATTTTATTGACAGAATGGTAATCAGCCAAAGGCGTGATTCCATGAACTATTTACAAAAGTCGGAAATGATAATTTATTGGGAAAAGGCTACATTGAAAGCAAATAACCACTATTATCCCTAACAACTTTGAATTCCAACTGTGCTTGTTGCTTCAGAAGATTTGATCGAAGATCCGTTGATGGAGGATTCTTCAAATTGACGAAGTACGGACTGATTGCAGTTACTTTGTCATTTTTTGTATCCTCATTTTTGCCTAGATTTCCTTTTCAGGTTTTCAATCTACCAGGATAATTTCTATTTATTATCTCTAATTTTTTCCTGGACCGCCTTTTCAGGTTTTCAGTCCACCGAGACGCTCTTTTTTGCCTAAGCCGCCCTTTTCGGGTTTTCGACTTACCGAGCCGTTCTTTTGTTTTTTTAGAAAAAGTATTTCTTGACTGCATCAGCATTCACAAGATGCGGGAATTCATCACCATCCATGGTTGTGAGAATCATGGCACCGCAAGAAAAGCTTCTTTTGACGATGTATGGGCCTTCGTAATTAGGAATCCATTTGCCCTTAGAATCTGGCTGAAAAGACAGAATCTTTTTAGGCACGAGGTCGCCCTCTCGGAATTCACGAGGTCGGACCTTTTTGTCGAAAGCTTTCTTCATTCTTCCTTGATATAGTTGTCCATGACACAGAGCGGTCAGGCGTTTTTCTTCGATTAAGTTCAGCTGATCGTATCTGCTTTGACACCATTCGGCCTCAGATAACTTAGTTTCCATGAGAACTCTTATTGATGGAATCTCAACTTCTACGGGGAGCACTGCTTCCATGTCGTATACTAGAGAAAAAGGAGTTGCCCCTGTTGAAGTGCGTACTGAAGTATGGTACCCATGCAGAGAAAATGGCAGCATTTCGTGCCAGTCTTTGTAGGTGACGACCATTTTCTGGACGATCTTTTTGATGTTCTTGTTGGCAGCTTCAACGGCGCCGTTCATCTTTGGCCGGTAAGGAGATGAGTTATGATGCTCGATCTTGAATTCCTCACACAGTTCTTTCATCATTTTGTTAATCAAGTTAGACCCATTGTCTGTAATGATCTTGCTTGGAACTCCATATCGGCAAATGAGGTTGTTCTTGATGAACCTCAAAACCACTTGTCTTGTAACGTTAGCGTAGGACGCTGCTTCGACCCATTTGGTGAAGTAATCAATAGCTACTAGAATGAAGTGATGTCCGTTGGACGCTTTTGGTTCGATCATCCCAATCATGTCGATGCCCCACATGGAGAAAGGCCACGGAGAAGAGAGAACGTTGAGTAGAGTCGGTGGCACATGGATCTTATCGGCGTAGATCTGACACTTGTGACATCTCTTGACGTGCTTACAACAATCAGATTCCATTGTTATCCAATAGTACCCTGCTCTTAAGATCATTCTGGACATTGCACGCCCATTTGAATGGGTTCCAAATGACCCTTCATGAACTTCGTGAATTATCGTGTCTGCTTCTTGTCTATCGACGCATCTGAGCAGGACCATGTCGAAGTTTATTTTGTATAGCACATCTTCATTTAGGAAGAAATTTCTAGCAAGCGTCCTTAGAGTTTTTCGATCTTTATACGATGCCCTGCGGGTACTCGCTTGAAGGAAACGCTGATGTCGTGAAACCACGGTTTATCATCAAGACCGCCATTGCGAACACGTATGTGTCTTTCAAGGCATCTCGACACGAATTTTAGGTATATCGTTCCAATGGTTGACTTTGAACATGGAAGATAAAGTAGCCAAGGCGTCTGCCATTCGATTCTGATCTCGAGGGATATGATGCAGTTCCACTTTGTTGAAGAAAGTCAACAAACGTCTTGCATAATCTCTATAAGGAATCAAACCAAGATGATGAGTTTCATACTTGTCTTTGATTTGGTTGATTACAAGGGCTGAATCTCCATATATGTCAAGGATCTTGATCCTCAAATCGATGGCTTCTTCGATACCCATGATACAAGCTTCATATTCTGCGATGTTGTTGGTGCAATCAAATAGCAATCTGGCGGAAAATGGGATATGAGAACCCTCGGGAGTAATAATGACTGCCCCAATTCCATTGCCAAAGACGTTAACTGCTCCATCAAAGATTAGGCCCCATCTAGATTCTGGGTCAGGACCTTCTTCGGGTAGTGGTTCGTCACAATCCTTCATTTTTAAGTACATAACATCCTCGTCTGGGAAGTCAAACTTGAGAGATTGGTATTCGTTGAGCGGCTGATAAGCCAGGTGATCGGCGATAATGCTTCCTTTGACCGCTTTTTGAGTACGGTACTGGATGTCATACTTAGATAATAGCATCTGCCATCGAGCAATTCTTCCTGTTAAGGCATGCTTTTCAAAGACATAATTGATTGGATCCATTTTGGAGATTAACCAAGTCGTGTGATTGATCATGTACTGGCGAAGACGTTTCGAAGCCCACACCAAAGCACAACATGTTTTCTCGAGCATGGAGTAGCGAGTTTCACAGTCTGTGAACTTTTTACTTAGGTAGTAGATGGCATGCTCCTTCTTACGAGTTTCATCTTGCTGTCCCAGTACACAGCCCATGGAATCTTCTAGCACGGTAAGGTACATGATTAATGGTCTTCCTTCAATGGGAGGAATCAATATCGGAGGTTCTGACAGGTATTCCTTGATACTGTCAAACGCTTTTTGGCAATCTTTTGTCCACACAACCTCTTGATTTTTGCGGAGAAGCTTGAATATCGGCCCACAGGTAGCAGTCATTTGAGAGATAAATCTGGAGATGTAATTCAACCGTCCAAGAAATCCTCTTACTTGCTTTTCTGTATGTGGCGTAGGCATTTCTTGAATAGCCTTGACTTTGTCAGGGTCAACTTCAATACCTCTTTGACTGACAATGAAACCTTGGAGTTTTCCAGATCTTACCCCAAAGGTGCATTTGTTAGGATTCAGGCGGAGCTGAAATTTCCTTAGTCGCTGAAACAACTTCAAGAGATATTCTATATGCTCTTCTTCGGTGTCAGACTTTGCTATCATGTCGTCTACGTACACTTCAATCTCTTTGTGCATCATGTCGTGAAAGAGAGTAGTCATTGCCCTCTGGTAAGTTGCGCCTTCATTCTTTAATCCAAACGGCATTACTTTGTAGCAAAACGTGCCCCATGGCGTGATGAAGGATGTCTTCTCCTTGTCTTCGGGAGCCATTCTGACCTGATTGTAACCAGAGAAACCGTCCATGAAGGAAAAGACGTTGAACTTTGCAGTGCTATCCACTAGCATGTCAATATGCGGTAGTGGGAAATCATCTTTTGGACTAGCTTTGTTCAAATCCGTAGTCAACACACATTCGACCTTTCCGCCTTTCTTGGAGAGGCACTATGTTGGCTAGCCATGAGGATATTCGTATGACGAGGAAACCCGTCAAGTCGCTTTTGAACTTCCTTTTTGATTTTGTCGGCCATTTCAGGGTGAACTCTTCTCAGTCTTTGTTTAACTGGCGGGCACTCCGGTTTTAATGGCAAGTGATGTTCGACGATGCTGGTAAGACCAAGCAAACACATCAACATATTCTTTAAGAAGATCTATCAGTTTTCCCTTGACATTGTTGTCTAGTGAAGCTCCGATGTTTACTTATTTTTTGTCTTCCTCAGAACCCAAGTTAACTGCTTCCAAAGGCTCTTTGTGAGGTTGAATGATTCTTTCTTCGTGCTTTAGCAGTCGAGAAATCTCATCTGGGATCTCTTCTTCAACTTCTTCCTTGGCGACTTCATTGGGGATTTCGAAGTTGGGAGAGAGCATAGAGTTATTGCTTTCAATGGATTTGTCCATCTGTTAATCTGCATATTTCATTTGTGAAAGTGTATGCAGATTATTATTATTTTTCTGAAGATTTTTATTGTGTTTTTTTTTAGGATTATCATTTCCAAGAAAAGGGTAAAAATGAAAAACAAACACAAAGTGTGGAATCAAAACAACGCGTTTTATTTATTATTCACAATATGAAACAGGGCCCTAAAATACAAACTTATTCGTCTTGGGCAAGACAAAGAGAAATTATTTTAAAGCTAAACCCTATAAAACATCTCTTCGCCTTGGGTGAGGCGAAAGTTCAAAACAAAAGCAAAGATAAACTACTTAGAGCTATGAACATTAGTCCGAACTTCAACAGGTTTCCAGTAGTGGCAAACTCCTTGGAAGTCGAGGTACTCTGGTAATTTTCCACTTGGCTTTATCCTTGAATAGACTTTGGTCGTTGGTTGAGCAGGCTTTGAAGACTTTGGACGACGGACCTTGCCCTTCGTGCTGCTGAAACGATCTTCTTCTGCTTGATGAACAGATCGGGAAGCATGAGATACAGTATATGTACTTTCTATTGGCATTTGCGTTGAATTCTGGGGATGCACCCTCCAATCTTATGAGTGAAGAGACTCATTGTCGGCGACACTTTCTAATTCGTATCCCGAATGGTACCCCTGATCTTCGGTAATTACGTTGATGTAGTGATAGTCAAGATCTGGTTTAACAAACTCAGCGCTTAAAAGAGATCTTCATTTGGAACCTCGATTGGTTGATGAGATTGAGCAGATGTATACACCTCTTCTGGTTGGCTAGGATACTCAAAAGAATCACCCCATCCAGTTGGCTGGATATCTTCAATTCTGATTTTTGAGCTTTCAGGCGCAGTGTATTTCACCATGTAGTCAAACTTTCCGCTTGGTTCTCCCAAGGTATCCCAAACTTTAAGGACGGTGGATTTTCATTCTTTTGTAGGTGTCATACCCCAATTTTTGACCTAATATACCACCTTACATTTGCATCATTACATCACTAACAGCTCAAAACAACATTAATCGGGTGTAGCATTCATAGGTCAAAATTAGGGTTTCATCTGATTCAGGAGACAACCAATTAGGGTTTGAGTTTTTCTCACCTCATTTGATCTATCTTGATTAAATCATCAACCTCTGATCACCAGATATCCATTTTTCTCACAGATCAATCAAGGATCGACCAATTAGGGTTTTGATCGGGCATGGGCATTCTCTGACTTTTTGAGCAAGAAAAGACTTTTTTGGATAGAGATTGGTCATTATATCTTAGATACAACATCTTGACCTAATTTCTAGATTCAAAACATTACAAAAGTTCACAGACTTCATCAGTCAATTTCTAAAACATCTGATGAAAATTCATCTGCACAGAAAAGTCAAACTTTGACTTTTGGTCAAATTTTTCAAAACAAAACTTTTTCCATCATCAAAATACTTCAAATGATCCATCATGATCATAAAAAATCAAAGAATTTGAAAAAGTCAACAAAAAGTCAAAAGTTTCTATACTTAGAAAAATTTCTAAGTGTTGAAATTTCTTATTTTTTCCAAACTTCATGCCATTTTTTCACCTAGTTCCAATTTGAATTGGAAAAAACTCAAAACATGAAAGTTGTAGCTTGTGAAACAAGCTTTCCAAAATGTCCAAGAACTCACAAATCCATGGAGTCTAGCTATGCTTTTTAAATTGAAACATAAGGCTTCATGAACTTGAACTTCATATTTTCAAAGTTGCATAAACTGCCTAAGCATTCGAATTTGAAGTTTGGCTTGATTAATTTATGTTCTAATCATCCTAACACCTTCCATGTACCTCATATACATGATCCAGATCATTGGCAAGTAACTGTAACAGGTTTTACATCAAAATTGAGCATCCATTTTTGAACTGTGCAGGTTGACTTGGGTAGCATAATTGAAGCAAGCTCAAAGCAAGCAGACCACTTCCATAGCTTCCATACATACCGATGATGCTGTAGCAATCAAGAAACAAGTTCTGGAAACACTCTTGCATTGAATTCGATCTCCACTTGAACAGGTTAGAACACGAACTGGGATATCACAATTCTTTGAACTTAAACAAAAAAACTCTTGGCCGATCTTTTTCTGCACCTAACACGATCATAAGCCCTCAAGAAAATCAAAGAATCATTAACTACCCATCATTTAATTTGAAATCTTAGTTTCTAGGGTTCTTCGTGATTCCAGAAATTCAAACATGATAGGTTAAAAATAAATACAATTCACATCTGCCATCATGTTCCTTGTTCAAAATCGAGCAATTTTTATGTTTACATCATTGAATTTCATTGAGAAACGAAGATGGTAGCTTGGATTATAGAATCTGAGAATCAAAGGAGACGAAGAACACTGCGCGCGTGTTCTTGAGTTTGAATTTTCAAATATTCCAATATTTTATTTACACGTGTTTTGATCCACTAAACATAGAAACGCGTTTGTCCCAGTGGTAGCTTGCTCGCCCTTAAGGTTTTCAGCCACGTAGCTACCCAATGGTCATGGGTTCAATCCCTCTCAAGACCATTCTTTTTCAAACTTTTCCATTTTTTATGTTTTTACAAAACTTCACAATTTTTTTACCAATCAAAACTCCTTATTTTAAGGTGATTTTTTGAACACTTGTCAATAAATACATCTATTTTATGATAGTGCAAAAATTTTCAGAAAAAACTTTCATCTGATTATATTTTAATCGAGCCGAAAACGACGTTCTGAACACTTTTCAAAACACTTTTTAAAGGTGAATTTTTCAAGTTTTCGACTTCCGATTCTTTTCAAAACTTCTCATAAATCAACCTTACATTTCAAAATACTTTCAAAAATCATTTTTTCAAAACTTTTCATCAAACTTGCATCTTTTTACCATGATCGATCCGATTTAACGATAAAACCGATTTCGTTTTCTCTCGTTTTTCTTAACCGATCATGGGCCTCCCTTACGGTGTAAGTCCCAATCCTTTTATGTACATATTTAATTCTCCTTGTACATATTCAAAACATCTTTGTTAATATTCAAACCTAAACAAAGTTCTTTCGTTTGTTTTCATTCGTTTGTTTATACACCGAATACCATTGGTATTAAAAGGAGCATTATTCCCTGTGAAACTGCTTTTAAACCAATGGGCCTCCTTCACGGTGTAAGTCCCATAACATTCTTTTGTGTACATAATATTTCTTTGTACATATCAAACTCTCTTCAAATACTAACAAATTTTCATCTGTACATAATACAGATACTTTTTTCACAGACAACTTTGATCGTTCATTTTCGTTTCGTCTGTACATATACACTGAATACCATTGGTATTAAAAGGAGCATTATTCCCTGTGAAACTGCTTTTAAACCAATGGGCCTCCCTTATGGTGTAAGTCCCAACCTTCCTATGTACATCCATTTTCGTCTGTACATAAATACTCGTTCGTGTACATATTCACTTCCTTGTACACAGTTCAAACTTGTAAATAATCAAGTTACGCTGTTTTAAACGCTCGTTTACGTACACTTGTTTATATTTCATAAACTTCTATAAATAAACATCATTGCATTGTTTATATTTCCTTCATAAACTCCTGTGAATACATATCATACACACACACACTTGTTTATACAACTGTCTAGTTTTAACATAACAACTAGTCTAATCAATAGGCTCCCCCACAGAGTTTAGCCTCCGCTTGGGCTTCGTACAAGATAACTCATTCATCTGAGTTTAGCCTCCGCTTAGGCTTCATATAAGACAACACTCCCCTGTTGAGTCAGCCTTCTCTTGGGCTTCGCTCAAAAGAACTCCTCATTGAGTTTAGCCTTCTTGGGCATCATACAATGAAAGAGATAGGAAATCTCTTAATGCCTCCTATTGGGCTTCCAATACAAAGAATCACCCGCTAAGATAGAACCGAAAGGATGGTTTCCCGGTGAAATCACTTTCAAAATCCCCAGAGAGTAAAATTTCCCGGTGAAATTGCTCTAAATTCCAAAAGGATGGTTTCTCGGTGAAATCCATTTTAACACAAAGCCAGCCATACCCTATAGCTTCCTCTTGAGCTTCATACAAGGACCCTCGATGACCCTCGAATGCCTCCTCGGCTAACAATACAAGGACCCATGGGCTTCTTAAAAGCATCCCTTTAATCCAATCAATTTCTCCTTGAGATTTAGACATCTATCATCTCTATGGAAGAAGTATCTCATCTATCACATCACATACAGTCAAAAAAACTTTTCAAACTCTTTTCAAAATCTTTTCAAACTGTTTTTCAAACAAAAACATCTCTTAATTGTAAGTGGTAACGCTTGTATACTCGAGCAAAACACCCAATACTTACAGTTAAAAGATTCAATCATCTTTTTTCAAAACATCTTTCTTAAACATGTAAGTGGTAACGCTTGTATACTCAAGCAAAACACCTATAACTTACGATGAAAGATTTTAATCAGTCAAACTTTTCAAAATGTATGTGATGAAATAGATTAGATACATTTTTCATTAAGATGACATTTGTCTGTCTCTTACTAACATCCCGTTGCTTCCACTAGCATAAGTGGGAACTACGATTGCTCTGACTTTCTCAACATCCTTTTGAGAATACGTAGGCACAAGGTCTCATCCTTGCCGAGAAAATTTCTTTCTCCCTCAGACTAAACAAACCATAGATCCCTTTAGATCCGAGCTACAAATGCTCTGATTCCCACTAGGGGATATGTATGCAGAAGATCCACAGATCCTTGCGAGCACAATATCAATTGAGGGTATTACAGCTTTCCCCTTTTTCATAATCATTAAATCATCTTTCTTGTGTTGAAAATAATAAAGCTTGATGCTCGCGGCATCTTTATAAACAAATCAAAAGAGTAAATTGTTTCGAGCCAGAGAATCCGAATTCACGTCCGCATCCTCTAGCGCGTCACCTTTTAACGCGAATAGGAAAAATGGCGACTCTGCTGGGGAGTACGCTGAAACTTTGATTTTCAAAAAAAAATGTGACCCTGCTCAAGAGCACCAAGCTTTTTTTGTTTTCAAAAAGAAAAGAAAGGGGATAAGCTTTCATGTTTTGCATATATCTGTTTTTTTATTGTGTGTTTTCGCGATTTCATCTGATGGAAAGAAATCCTAACCTGGATTTAAGAAACATTTTTAAGATCTAGGTGGAGGTATTAATACGTAAGAAGTTCAATACTTACGAAGTTAATATCTCCCGCTCAGTGGAGGTTGTCTTGGGGGTATTGTGTTTAGCAAGTATTTGCGAAGACGCTGTGCTTTCAAGGGAACTCGAGAAGCTGAGTGGGCTGTAGAACACTTAACCCATCCTGGCCATTAGGATGTAGTGCAGAGATTATTCGGGCGTAAGCCTAGAGTAATTGTCATGCGAGACTACGATCAGGCGAGTTTCTCTTGAAAAATATTATTGTACCCACGAGTATTCCACAAATCCGATAATATTTCAAAGAGGAGTGTTGAGCTCAGATATCGAGAGAACCCGCTTCACGTATGAATAAGCCCTTAGAACTTAACCACGTTAATTCTTATCGTTGGCCTTATGCTCGTGACTTCGAACGCTTGACCGTGTGTATAACTACTAACCATGTTTGCCGCATTCATGCATTCATTCATTCAAAAAAAAAACTTCATTTCTCTTCCCATTTCCAAAGAATTTAGAGATTTTTCTTTGTAAAATATTTTAGGTTAGAGTGATGGACGCCGAGGAAGATTCACCAAAAGATATGCTTTAGAATTTCGATGTAGGAAAGTTAAAAGAGTTAGCATCCTTGGTAGAAGATCCTCTGATTTTAGAAAACGCTATGGAACTCTTTTAACTCTTCCGAACGCTAACGTTGATGAAGGACTTCTCAAAACTTTCGCCTTCACGATCCGCCTATCATCGCTTCACTTTCCCGATTATCATTGATGCCTACTTTGGAAGAGTATGCGATATCCTAGGTATCTCAAGATCGGACAAAGTGCCTTTCAATGGCTTGGAAGCCATTCCCAAGTCACCACCATTGCAACGATGACTCACTTAAAGAAACGAGATAGACAAAACCTAACTACGGAGGAAAACTCTTAGGACTAACTTCAAAGTTCCTAATGGAGAAGGCTCTCAAATTCTCCGCAGCCGTAGTATGGTAGCCTTTGAAGCTATTTTAGCTCTACCTCTATGGATTGGTGTTGTTTCCCAACGTCCCAAATTTCGCTGATATCAACTCCATAAGGATCTTTCGATTGGAAACCTGCTCCCACCCCGCTTGGTGATACGTGACGCCTCTATTCATCATAGGAATCGCAAGGAGACGGAACTATCGTGTGTCAGGTACCTGCTTTTCAAATGGATTGTCTCACACTTGCCTAAATCTCCTATCTTTTGCGAAAACAAAAACGAGTGGCATTGGTCCAGAAGGCTCATGTCTCTTACAAACGACGATATCCATTGGTATACCTTGGCAGACAATGAGATGGAAATCATTGAGAGCTGTGGAGAATTTGCCAACGTACGTCTCATCAGCATGAAAGGAGGAATCAACTACAACCCATTCTTGGCGAGATGCCAACTCGGATACGCAAACTCTAGTAAACCTCTTGGATTTACAATGGAAAGCTACTTCTATCATGAAGGAGAGGATTCCCAGGGATTGAAAGCTAGAATGATCAGAGCTTGGCATCACATCCGAAGGAAAGAAAAAGGTAAGGCAAAGAATTGTGTAGCCATGGAAACCTACACTTCTTGGGTAAAGAAAAGAGCAAAGGAATTTCGAATGCCTTACGCTTATGAGGATCCCATGTTCTCAATCGCTTCTAAATCAACAAATTTTCCCGTCGAAGCTGTGGGAGAATACCAAGAAGCCTTGACCAAGATAAGGTTTGAGAAAGAAGCTTTGGAAAACAAATTCCTTAAGACCAATCTTGAGAATGAAAAACTCAAGAAGCAAGTCAAAGAGCATGAAAAGACGCTTTACTTCCAGGATGAATGGCTCATGGAGAAAGATGAGAAAATTCGCCAGAAAGATAGCGCAATCCAGAGATACGTCAAGGAAGGGAAAAGAAAGCTTGAGGAAATGACAACCAGCGAACCTGCTCCCAACGAGTGGAAGAGAGTCATCAGCAAGCTAAAAGCCGAGAAAGCTGAACTAAAAGCTCACTATGGAAAGGAAACTCGTCAAGCTACATCAAGCCTTTGGATCGTCATCCGACGAAGACGTTTAATTAGTTCAATTTAGTTTGTAGTTTTTATCATTTATTTTATCATTCGTGTGAGCAATGCTCCAACAAAAAACAATTGTTGTAATCTTCCTTCATTAATCAATAAAATTCGTATTTTCCATCCAAATATTTGCCAGAAATATCTCTTTTAGCGTAAATTCTTTGGAAATCTTTCTTTACAATCATATTCATGCATCATACTTTGCATTTAAGTCAATTGTCTAGAGTCTGATACTTGCATAGTTTCATACTTGAACAGCTTGCACAGATTGAACAGTTTGCACAGATAAGAAAAGATCGTCAAGCTATCGCGTCTTAGAGTTTCTCGACTGCGTCCACAGCCAACTCGAACATATGATACACGTTCAAAAAGAAGAAAAGTAATGGAAGGATTTGAACAAGAGAATGCTGAACTTCGTAGTACAGTAACTACACTACAAGAAGAAGTGGAGAGACTCACATCTCTGGTCAACTCATTGGCCACAGCGCAAAGTCAACAAGCAGCATCGAGCAGTCAAAATCAACCAGCAATTTCAGAGGATACTACTACTCCAGTCCCAACTGCCGCAGCTAGTAGCTCACTCTTCAGTATGCCAGAAGGCTATCCATGGGGCATGCCTTTTAACTTTGGCATCGGAATTTGCCAACCGACTTCTCAAACAACCTCGCTTGAAATACCTACTTTGCAGCAAAACTCTGCATTTACTCCGCAACATGGAGTAACTCTTCCGCAAATGATGATGACGGTTTCTCAACCGATCATGACGAACTCAGCCTCTGTAGTGCACGCTACCATAGACGAAGAAGTTCACCATACTCCAGGCAGTAACACGAATCCACGTAGTTCAATGGAGAATCTCCAGGAACAGCTTCTCAAAATGTAGCTTGAGATAAAAACAATTCGAGGGAAAGAACTGTTTGGGAAAAACGCCCAGGATCTGTGCTTAGTTCCTCGCGTAAGGATACCTGCAAAATTCAAAGTCCCTGACTTTGAAAAGTACAAAGGGAACTCCTGTCCACAAAGTCATCTCACGATGTATGCCAGGAAAATGTCCACATACAATGAGGATCATTAGTTGCTAATCCATTACTTCCAAGACAGTCTCACCAGTGCCGCACTGAAGTGGTACATGGGTTTAGACAGCGCGAGTATCCAAACATTCAATGACTTAGGTGAAGCCTTTGTCCAGCAATACAAGTTCAACTTGGATATGGCTCCCGATCGGGATCAACTCCGCTCCATGTCTCAAAAAGAAAGAGAGACATTCAAGGAATATGCGCAACGATGGAGGGAAATTGCTGCCCAAGTCAACCCACCATTGGAAGAAAAGGAGATTACTAAGGTATTCTTGAATACTCTAGGCTCATTCTACTATGAGCGAATGATCGCTAGCGCTCCTGGAGATTTCACCAAAATGGTAAACATGGGAATGCGATTAGAAGAAGGGGTTCGAACCGGACGTCTAACCAAGGAAGCAGGATCTTCTAGTGGAACAAAGAAGGTTGGAACCAGTTTTCCAAGGAAAAAGGAACACGACATAGGAATGGTGTCCCGAGGGAAACCACGAAGAAATGTCAGTCAACAGCGACAGGTAGCTACCATAGCGCCCGCCGTCAACACAACTCCAAACACAGGAATTGCTCCGCAGTTTCAACAAAATCAACAAACTCAACAGCCTCGTCAACAGGCTCGCAGTTTAACAACCAAAACCGTACACCTCGGGTCACTCAGTTCGACCCAATCCCAATGACGTACACAGAACTGTACCCTGCGCTAATAGAAAGAAATCTGATACAGACAAGATCACCACCTCCGGTTCTTGAAAAATTACCGTGGTGGTACAAGGCGGACGTATCTTGCCCTTTTCACCAAGGGGCACCAGGCCATGACCTTGAACACTGCATAGCATTAAAGGTAGAAGTACAGAGATTAGTGAAAGCTAATCTTCTTTCCTTCAGAAATACGAGCCCAAATGTGCAAGCAAATCCACTTCCCAGTCATAGTGGACATTCAGTAAATCTGATGCTAAAAAATACAGACAGGTACCTTGTCACGGACGTAAACTTAATCAGAGGAAACTTGGTGCATCTCCATGAATCATACAGTGCAATGAGCGCTTTTACTAAGCACGATTACGCAGCTTGTAACGTCTGCTACAAAGATATTCGAGGGTGTCCCACCATAAGAGCAGACATTCAGCATTTGTTAGACATCGGTGATCTACAGATCTATAGAAACAGAGATGACTATGACGTAAATACAGTAGGGTATTTTCCGCATGAGCTTCTAGTCTCAGATATCAACTCGGAAAATCCTAAGGTAAACGTTATTATCCCCTGTTTCAACATACCCAAGCATGTGGAGATTGAATACAATGGTTCCAGCATTCCAACATCTCCTTTGGTAATTTGCCCACCCGGTCCTGTTCCATACAGTTCTACCAAAGCAATTCCTTACCAATACAATGCAACCCTGATAGAGGATGGAAAGGAAAAACCCATGCCTACACTGCCAGCTAATGTCAATATAATAGAAATCGGACGAGTAACAAGAAGTGGACGAGTACACGCTCCATTACCAAGATCGCCGAGCCTTGTTAGACGTAACCCGCTAACATATCTTCCGAGAATCCTGCAACGATTCCCGCTGTTAACCCAAGCACAAATATTGGTCCTCTTGATAGAACCAACGTCAACGCAGACTTTGATAAAATAATAAAATTAATCAAGAAAAGTGAATACCGAGTCGTAGATCAACTGATGCACTCCGTCCAAGATTTCAATACTGTCTTTGCTCCTCAACTCCGAAGCTCACCGAGAAGCTCTGACGAGGGTACTAGACCTATGTAGATCACAATGTGACTACAGACCAGTTTGGAGGTATTGTCGCCAACATAACAACTTGCAATAATCTAAGCTTCAGCGATGAGGAACTTCCAGAAGAAGGAAAAGATCACAACTTGGCCTTGCACATCTCTGTGATTTGCCAAACAGATTCCCTGTCCAATGTATTGGTAGATACAGGTTCATCTTTGAACGTAATGCCAAAAACGACACTCGCTCGTTTAGCTTACAAGGGGACGCCAATGAAGTTCAATGACATAATAGTGAGAGCCTTTGACGGATCAAGTCGCTATTGGGAAGTTGATCTCCGATGACGATTGGCCCACACTTTCCAAATTACTTTCCAAGTCATGGACGTACAACTGCTTACAATTGTCTACTAGGAAGACCTTGATCCACGAGGCAGGAGCAGTGACTTACTCTCCATCAAAAATTAAAATTCACAGTAAATGGAAAGTTGGTGACCATCAGCGGTGAACAAGCTTTGCTTGTAAGCCATCTATCCAGTTTCTCTTTCATCACGGCTAATGACGTTGAAGGGACACATCTCCCCGAGCATCCGTTAGAAGATGAATCTACCAGCAAGAACAGATCATCTATCTCTTCATATAAAGAAGCAGCGCAGATAGTAAAGAATGGCAATGCTGAAGGATGGGGACAAGTAATCAAAACTGTCAAGAACGAGACAAAAGCCGGACTCGGGTTTGCACCTGTATTCTCCGAAGACAAGCAAAAGAATGAAGCACTTCGCCCGATCAAAGAAGTATTTCATAGTGGGGTTTCCTAAACCCAGCCGCAAGAGGTTAACGTTGTCACCATTGAAGATGATGAAGATGATGAAGATGATCCCTCTGAATCTGAAGAATGGAGCACGTATCTAAACAGCCCTGAATATGTGTCTCAAGAGGAATTATATGCACCGACTGATCAATTCAAAGGCATGTCCCTGCAGCAACATGAAAATCCACCTGTCCCTGCTGAAGTTTGGGATACCTTGGGAGAACCAAGTGGCAAATTTGACTACATGGTAAAGTATACTGCGCCAGAAAGCTCGAAAATCCGGATCAAAGATATCCAACCCACTGGATGGGGTGATTCTTTTGAGTACCCTAGTCAATCAGAAGACGAATATACGTCTTCTCAGCCTAATCAACAAATCGAGATCCCAAATGAAGATCTCTTCTTCAACACGCTTGTGGAATTCACCAAACCAAATCCTGGTTATCACTACATCAACATGATCACTGAAGATCAAGAGTACGACTCGGGACACGATCTAGAAAGTGTCACCGACAACGAGTCTCTCCACTCAGAAGACTGGAAGGAACATCCCCAGAATTCAACACAAAGGTCAACAGGAAGTACCCATGCTATATCCCGTACTTCCCGATCTGTTAATCAAGAAGATCGCTTCAGCAGCACGAAAGGCAAGGGCCATCGTCTAGAGTCTTCAAAGCCTGCTCAGCCAACAACCAAAGTTTACTCAAGGGTTAAACCAAGCGGAAAATTACCTGAGTACCTCGACTTCCAAGGAGTTCGTCACTACTGGAAACCTGTTGAAGTTCGGACTAATATTCATAGCTCTAAGTAGTTTATCTTTGCTTTTTGTTTTGAACTCTCGCCTCGCCCAAAGCGAAGAGATGTTTTATAGGGCTTAGCTTTTAAATAATTTCTCTTTGTCTTGCCCAAGACAAATGAGTTTGTATTTTAGGGCCCTGTTCATATCGTGAATCATAAATAAAACGCGTTGTTTTGTTTCCACACTTTGTGTTTATTTTCATTTTTTACCCTTTTTTGGAAATGATAATCCTAAAAAACACAGTAAATAAAAATCTCTTCAAAAAAAAAAAAACGATCTGCTGCATCCACTTTCACATTAACTTTCTTCGAAAAAAAGTTAATAAATCAAACATAAATCAAACATGCAGATTAACAGATGGACAAATCCATTGAAAACAATAACTCTATGCTCTCTCCCAACTTTGAAATCCCCTGTGAAATCGCCGAGGAAGAAGTTGAAGAAGAGATCCCCGATGAAATTTCTAGACTGCTAAGGCACGAGGAAAGGATCATTCAGCCTCACAAAGAGCCTTTGCTATACAAAAGAAACTTCGACATGGTTCTGCTCAAATGCGTCGATAGACAAGAAGCAGACACGATCATCCATGAAGTACATGAAGGGTCCTTTGGAACCCACTCAAATGGGCATGCAATGTCTAGGAAAATCTTGAGAGCAGGATACTATTGGATAACGATGGAATCTGATTGCTGCAAACACGTCAAAAGATGTCACAAATGCCAGATCTACGCAGATAAGATCCATGTGCCTCTGACTCTACTCAACGTTCTCTCCTCTCCGTGGCCGTTCTCCATGTGGGGCATCGACATGATTGGGATGATTGAACCAAAAGCGTCCAACGGACATCGCTTCATTCTAGTGGCCATTGATTACTTCACCAAATGGGTCGAAGCAGCATCTTACGCCAACGTCACAAGACAAGTGGTTGTGAGGTTCATCAAGAACAACCTCATTTGCCGATATGGAGTTCCAAGCAAGATCATTACAGACAATGGGTCTAACTTGATTAACAAAATGATGAAAGAACTGTGTGAGGAATTCAAGATCGAGCATCATAACTCATCTCCTTACCGGCCAAAGATGAACGGCGCCGTTGAAGCCGCCAACAAGAACATCAAAAAGATCGTCCAGAAAATGGTCATCACTTACAAAGACTGGCACGAAATGCTGCCATTTGCTCTGCATGGGTATCGTACTTCAGTACGCACTTCAACAGGGGAAACCCCTTTTTCTCTAGTATACGGCATGGAAGCAGTACTCCCCGTAGAAGTTGAGATTCCTTCAATGAGGGTTCTCATGGAAACCAAGCTATCTGAGGCCGAATGGTGTCAAAGCAGATACGACCAACTGAACTTAATTGAAGAAAAGCGCCTGACCGCTCTGTGTCATGGACAACTCTATCAAAGAAGAATGAAGAAAGCTTTCGACAAGAAGGTCCGACCTCGTGAATTCCGAGAAGGAGACCTCGTGCTTAAAAGATTCTGTCTTTTCAACCGATTCTAGGGCAAATGGACTCCAAATTACGAAGGCCCATACATCGTCAAAAGAAGCTCTGCGGTGCTATGACTCTCACAACCATGGACGCGATGAACTCCCGATCCCGTGAGCCGACGCAGTCAAGAAATACTTTGTCTAAAAACAAAAGAATAGCTCGGTAAGTCGAAAACCAAAAGGGCGGCTTAGGCAAAATGAGCGCCCGGTGGATTGAAAACCTAAAAAGGCAATCCAGTAAAAATTAGAGACAATAAAAGAAATTATCCCGATAGATTGAAAACCGAGAAGGCAATCTAGGCAAAACAAGGATACAAAAATGACAAAGTAATCGATCATCCAGATTTCAATCAAGAATCTTCCATCAACGGATCTTCAATCAACTTTTCTGAAGCAACAAGCACAGTGGGAATTCGAAGTTGTTAGGGATAGTAGTGGTTATTGCTTTCAATGTAGCCTTTTCCTAATAAATTATCATTTCCAACTTTTGTAAATAGTTCATGGAATCACGCATTTGGCTGATTACCATTCTATCAATAAATTTGAGCCTTGTGCTTTTTGTTTGCAATTCCTACTTTATTCTGTTTTGCAAAATAACGCTTTTATTGTGAAAATCACTTTTTGAAACTAAAATGTTTTAAATGAATTTTTACTTCAAAATTTTGAAACAAAAAGCAAAAATTTTCCTTTGAACTATGAACACGGAAAGAACTTCAACAGTTTCTCCATAAGTGTTTCGATCTCCGAAGGATAAAACAACTGCTACTGCAGTCTTCTCCTCAGCAGAAATCATCAAAAGACGGTATTCTTATCCCAAAAGAATCCCCAACCAAGTTGCCAATGAAGTGCCTTTCTCTGAAAGTTTAAAGCATGCAACTCAATTTCTCTATTAGTGAACATCTGCACCATTGCTGCAATATTCACTGAATATTTGTTCGAACTGTGACGTGGTCCTTTTCCCAAATATCTTTGTAGTGTCTTTGTCAAAGTATTGTTAGCATGCATATAACATTCATGACACTCATACATAATAGCATCATTTATGCATTTTTGCATCCCTCGAAATGTTTGCTTCCATATCATTGGTGTAAGTCACACTTACTCATGTAAGTACAAGTCTGTCCCCAGTAGAGTATCTCCAAACAAGAAAGATACATTTTTCTCTTTCCCCAACGGAGTATTCCCAAACAGAGAAATACATTTTCTTCTCTCTACTACATTCCCCAGCTGAGATCATTTCTCATTTGGAACAATGTCTTGATTTACTTTTTCTTTCCAGTTCGTTCCTGGATAGAACCCTGTCTATAATCAACAAAGCAATAAGCAATAGCCTCATTATCTGAGCCGCTTATTTTCATTCCTCAACATTATCATGAAAGTTTATCTTCTCAACAAGGTCAAATCGTGAACTGTATGAGAAATTCACCAGCAGTTGTCTTTCTATCCAAAAGAAAACCTGTGCCCTCTAATCAAAATGCCCGCATCTTCTCAAAAGAGAGATCCTCGGCAAGATTTTACCCAAGAAAATAGAAACTCATTGGAGTTCTATTTCTTTCACTGTCTGTTATTCACAAAGCTGAATATACAGCAATGTTCTAAAAATATTTACCTTGTTATAGTTATCACTTTGTTGATAATTGGTAATATATTTAAAACTCATTTTGAGATCTGTTTCCGTCATTTGTTTGATATTCACAAAGCTGAATACTCAACAAATTTTTTCAAAGGTTTACCTTGTTATAGTTATCACTTCGCTGATAATTGGTAATATCATCAGAACTCATTATCATGAACTATCACAAGGCTGATAATTGGTAATGTCATTCTCACTTACCTTAAACATTGTCACAAGGTCGATGAAGGTAATCTCTCTGTTTCCCAAAGTGAAATGATATTCACATATTTTGTGAGTCATTTTTCCCAAATAGGACGTATCCACAAAATGTTTCCCCCGTCATGTCATTTCTTTGATATTTCTCTGGGTGAAACCTTTTACAATCATTTTGCATCATTCGCATCTTTTTGGTATCTTAGGTCCAAAATTTGATTTCGATATTTAAGTCTCTTTACACCTATCAAAACAAAGATATTCATCTTCATCTCTCGTGTTAAAGAAACTTAAATAGCATCATTATACCCCAATTTTTGACCTAATATACCACCTTACATTTGCATCATTACATCACTAACAGCTCAAAACAGCATTAATCGGGTGTAGCATTCATAGGTCAAAATTAGGGTTTCATCTGATTTAGGAGACAACCAATTAGGGTTTGAGTTTTTATCACCTCATTTGATCTATCTTGATCAAATCATCAACCTCTGATCATCAGATATCCATTTTTCTCACAGATCAATCAAGGATCGACCAATTAGGGTTTTGATCGGGCATGGGCATTCTCTGACTTTTTGAGCAAGAAAAGACTTTTTTGGATAGAGATTGGTCATTATATCTTAGATACAACATCTTGACCTAATTTCTGGATTCAAAACATTACAAAAGTTCACAGACTTCATCAGTCAATTTCTGAAACATCTGATGAAAATTCATCTGCACAGAAAAGTCAAACTTTGACTTTTGGTCAAATTTTTCAAAACAAAACTTTTTCCATCATCAAAATACTTCAAATGATCCATCATGATCATAAAAAATCAAAGAATTTGAAAAAGTCAACAAAAAGTCAAAAGTTTCTATACTTAGAAAAATTTCTAAGTGTTGAAATTTCTTATTTTTTCCAAACTTCATGCCATGTTTTCACCTAGTTCCAATTTGAATTGGAAAAAACTAAAAAAATGAAAGTTGTAGCTTGTGAAACAAGCTTTCCAAAATCTCCAAGAACTCACAAATCCATGGAGTCTAGCTATGCTTTTGAAATTGAAACATAAGGGTTCATGAACTTGATTTTCAAAATCCAAAACATCAAATTATAGGTCATTTTCAGATTTCTTCATCTAGAAGCTTTGCCACCTTGCCAATTCAAGCTTAGAGCTGATAAATATCAGCTAGATATGATTGAGATGAGATAGGATCAAATTGAAGATTTTTCACACATGGTAAAAGAGGAAACTCGCTTTCTTTTGAAAAGTCTTTCTTACCCCTTAAGTTAACTTTGATTTTCCAAAAGCTTGTACTCTTGCCTAACATTTCGAATCTTTTGGCCTATAAATACATCACATTTCAAGTCCAAAACCACACCAAAGCAATGCAAATCCATGCTTTCTCTCTTCTTACTTGAAAATCAAGAAACATAGTCATGTTGGAGAAACTTTGCATTTTTGAAAAATTGTGAATAAACATAGGATCTTTGGTGTCAAACACATTCCATAATCAATTTTAAACTTGTTTGAATCATAAAATCAACCCAAGAACAAGTGGAAATCAGAATTGAACTTCATATTTTCAAAGTTGCATAAACTGCCTAAGCATTCGAATTTGAAGTTTGGCTTGATTAATTTATGTTCTAATCATCCTAACACCTTCCATGTACCTCATATACATGATCCAGATCATTGGCAAGTAACTGTAACAGGTTTTACATCAAAATTGAGCATCCATTTTTGAACTGTGCAGGTTGACTTGGGTAGCATAATTGAAGCAAGCTCAAAGCAAGCAGACCACTTCCATAGCTTCCATACATACCGATGATGCTGTAGCAATCAAGAAACAAGTTCTGGAAACACTCTTGCATTGAATTCGATCTCCACTTGAACAGGTTAGAACACGAACTGGGATATCACAATTCTTTGAACTTAAACAAAAACTCTTGGCCGATCTTTTTCTGCACCTAACACGATCATAAGCCCTCAAGAAAATCAAAGAATCATTAACTACCCATCATTTAATTTGAAATCTTAGTTTCTAGGGTTCTTCGTGATTCCAGAAATTCAAACATGATAGGTTAAAAATAAATACAATTAACATCTGCCATCATGTTCCTTGTTCAAAATCGAGCAATTTTCATGTTTACATCATTGAATTTCATTGAGAAACGAAGATGGTAGCTTGGATTATAGAATCTGAGAATCAAAGGAGACGAAGAACACTGCGCGCGTGTTCTTGAGTTTGAATTTTCAAATATTCCAATCTTTTATTTACACGTGTTTTGATCCACTAAACACAGAAACGCGTTTGTCCCAGTGGTAGCTTGCTCGCCCTTAAGGTTTTCTACCACGTAGCTACCCAATGGTCATGGGTTCAATCCCTCTCAAGACCATTCTTTTTCAAACTTTTCCATTTTTTTATGTTTTTTTTACAAAACTTCACAATTTTTTTTACCAATCAAAACTCCTTATTTTAAGGTGATTTTTTGAACACTTGTCAATAAATACATCTATTTTATGATAGTGCAAAAATTTTCAGAAAAAACTTTCATCTGATTATATTTTAATCGAGACGAAAACGACGTTCTGAACACTTTTCAAAACACTTTTTAAAGGTGAATTTTTCAAGTTTTCGACTTCCGATTCTTTTCAAAACTTCTCATAAATCAACCTTACATTTCAAAATACTTTCAAAAATCATTTT
Organism: Vicia sativa; assembly: GCA_021764765.1. NCBI lineage: Eukaryota > Viridiplantae > Streptophyta > Magnoliopsida > Fabales > Fabaceae > Vicia > Vicia sativa. Next base: position 209,556,839 of record CM038796.1, read on the forward strand.
TTCAAAACTTTTCATCAAACTTGCATCTTTTTTACCATGATCGATCCGATTTAACGATAAAACCGATTTCGTTTTCTCTCGTTTTTCTTAACCGATCATGGGCCCCTCACGTGTAAGTCCCAACTTTTATGTACATATTTAATTCCTTGTACATATTCAAAACATCTTTGTTAATATTCAAACATAAACAAACTTCTTTCGTTTGTTTTCATTCGTTTTTTTATACACCGAATACCATTGGTATTAAAAGGAGCATTATTCCCTGTGAAACTGCTTTTAAACCAATGGGCCTCCTTCACGGTGTAAGTCCCATAACATTCTTTTGTGTACATAATATTTCTTTGTACATATCAAACTCTCTTCAAATACATACAAATTTTCATCTGTACATAATACAGATACTTTTTCACAGACAACTTTGATCGTTCATTTTCGTTTCGTCTGTACATATACACTGAATACCATTGGTATTAAAAGGAGCATTATTCCCTGTGAAACTGCTTTTAAACCAATGGGCCTCCCTTATGGTGTAAGTCCCAACCTTCCTATGTACATCCATTTTCGTCTGTACATAAATACTGCTCGTACATATTCACTTCCTTGTACACAGTTCAAACTTGTAAATAATCAAGTTACGCTCGTTTTAAACGTTCGTTTCACAGACACTTGTTTATATTTCATAAACTTCTATAAATAAACATCATTGCATTGTTTATATTTCCTTCATAAACTCCTGTGAATACATATCACACACACACACTTGTTTATACAACTGTCTAGTTTTAACATAACAACTAGTCTAATCAATAGGCTCCCCCACAGAGTTTAGCCTCCGCTTGGGCTTCGTACAAGATAACTCATTCATCTGAGTTTAGCCTCCGCTTAGGCTTCATATAAGACAACACTCCCCTGTTGAGTCAGCCTCCTCTTGGGCTTCGTTCAAAAGAACTCCTCATTGAGTTTAGCCTTCTCTTGGGCATCATACAATGAAAGAGATAGGAAATCTCTTAACAGCCTCCTATTGGGCTTCCAATACAAAGAATCACCCGCGCTAAGATAGAACCCTGAAAGGATGGTTTCCCGGTGAAATCACTTTCAAAATCCCCAGAGAGTAAAATTTCCCGGTGAAATTGCTCTAAATTCCAAAAGGATGGTTTCTCGGTGAAATCCCTTTTAACACAAACTCAGCCATAACCTATAGCTTCCTCTTGAGCTTCATACAAGGACCCTCGATGACCCTCGGAATGCCACCTCTTGGGCTAACAATACAAGGACCCATGGGCTTCTTAAAAGCATCCCTTTAATCCAATCAATTTCTCCTTGAGATTTAGACATCTATCATCTCTATGGAAGAAGTATCTTATTTATCACATCACATACAGTCAAAAAAACTTTTCAAACTCTTTTCAAAATCTTTTCAAACTGTTTTTCAAACAAAAACATCTCTTAATTGTAAGTGGTAACGCTTGTATACTCGAGCAAAAAACCCAATACTTACAGTTAAAAGATTCAATCATCTTTTTTCAAAACATCTTTCTTAAACATGTATGTGGTAACGCTTGTATACTCAAGCAAAACACCTATAACTTACGATGAAAGATTTCAATCAATGAAACTTTTCAAAATGTATGTGATGAAATAGATTAGATACATTTTTCATTAAGATGACATTTGTCTGTCTCTTACTAACATCCCGTTGCTTCCACTAGCATAAGTGGGAACTACGATTGCTCTGACTTTCTCAACATCCTTTTGAGAATACGTAGGCACAAGGTCTCATCCTTGCCGAGCAATTTTCTTTCTCCCTCAGACTAAACAAACCATAGATCCCTTTAGATCCGAGCTACAAATGCTCTGATTCCCACTAGGGGATATGTATGCAGAAGATCCAAAGATCTTTGCGAGCACAATAATAATAAAACCTAGGATCCCACATAATCTATCATTCTTAAAATCCCAAAGGAGAAACCTTCCCAATCATAGAAATAGCAATTAAAACACACAAACATATCAAATATATTCATATATAAAGCTATAGATAACTATATAAATTTAGGGTGCTCCATCTATTCCCTTTATATAACAATCCCCCTTACTCAGAATCTCCCCAATGCATTGCGTCTAGTTTGCGCTAGTCGTTACGCATATCAATATCAATTGAGGGTATTACAGCTTTCCCCTTTTTCATAATCATTAAATCATCTTTCTTGTGTTGAAAATAATAAAGCTTGATGCTCGCGGCATCTTTATAAACAAATCAAAAGAGTAAATCGTTTCGAGCCAGAGAATCCGAATTCACGTTCGCATCCTCTAGCGCATCACCTTTTAACGCGAACAGTGGGGACATGTCTTTGAATTGATCAGTCAGAGGATAGCACGATGCGTATGATTCTTCCTGAGACATATATTCAGCGCTGTTTAGATAAGTGCTCCACTCTTCAGATCTAGAGAGATCGTCTTCATCACCTCCATTGGTAAGAACGTTAACCTCTTGGAGAACAGGGTTTAAGAAACCCCCACTGTGGAATACTTCTTTGATCGGACGAAGTGCTTCATCCCTTTGCTTGTCTTTAGGAAATACTGGAGCAAATCCGAGCCCGACCTTTGTCTCATTGTTGACAGGTTTGATTACTTGTCCCTAACCTGCAGCATTACCATTTTTTACTATCTGTGCTGCCTCTTTGTAAGAGGAGATAGATGATCTGCTTTTGCTGGTAGATTCATCTTCTAACGGATGTTCGGGGAACTGTGTTCCTTCAACGTCGTTGGCTGTGATGAAAGAAAAACTGGATAAATGGCTTATTAGTAACGCTTGTTCTCCGATGATGGTTACTAGCTTCCCGTTTACTGTGAATTTTAGTTTCTGATGGAGAGTGGATGTCACAGCTCCTGCTTCGTGTATCCATGGTCTTCTTAGCAAGCAACTGTAAGCAGCTGGCACATCCATGACCTGGAAAGTGATTTGGAAAGTATGCGGACCGATTGTCATCGGGAGATCGACTTCCCCAATAACTGACTTCCTTGACCCATCAAAGGCTCTTACCACTATGTCATTGAACTTCATCGGTGTTCCTTTGTAAGCTAAACGAGCGAGAGTCATTTTTGGCATTACGTTTAAGGATGAACCAGTATCTACTAGTACATTGGACAGAGAATCTGATTGACAAATCATCGAGATATGCAGCGCCAAATTGTGATCTTTCCCTTCTTCTGGGAGTTCCTCATCACTGAAGCTTAAATTGTTACAAGCGGTTATGTTGCCCACAATTCCTCCAAATTGGTCTGTAGTCACGTCGTGATCTACGTAAGCTTGATCTAGCACTTTCATTAAAGCTTCTCGGTGAGCTTCGGAGTTCAAAAGTAGAGATAGTATCGAAATCTTGGAGGGAGTCTGCATCAGCTGATCCACGACTCTGTATACGCTTTTCTTGATTAGCTTCAAAATTTCATCGAAATCCGTGTTGACATTGGTTCCATCAGACGAACCAACATTTGTGCTTGGATTAACAACGGGAATCCTCGTGGGATTCTCGGGTGGCGTATCAACTGGATTTTGTCTGACAATAGGCGGTTTTGGTGGCAACGGAGTATGTACTCTTCCACTTCGTGTTACTCGTCCTATCTCAGTTATGTTGACATTGGCTGGAAGAGTTGGCATGGGTTTCTCCTTCCCCTCTTCTATCATAGTCGCATTGTATTGATAGGGAATTGCTTTGTTAGAACTGTATGGAACAGGATCGGGTAGGCAAATCACCAAAGGAGCCCCTGGAACGTTTGAACCATTATATTCAATCTCCACATGCTTGGGCACATTGAAATAGGGGATAATAACGTTTACTTCGGGATTTTCTGAGTTGATATCTGAGACTAAAAGCTCATGCGGAAAATGCCCTACTGTATTTACGTCATAGTCATTTCTGTTTCTGTAGATCTGTATGTCACCAATGTCTAGCAATCGTTGAATGTCTGCTCTTATGGTTGGACATCCTCGAAGATCCTTGAAGCGTATGTTGCAAGTCTGCGAATTGTGTTTAGTGAAAGCGCCCATTGTCGTATGTATCATGGAGTGTATTAAGTTTCCTCCTCGATCGATTCACGTCTGTGACAAGATACCGATCTGTATTTCTTAGTATTAGATTCACTGTATGTCCACTGTGACTGGGAAGTGGATTTGCTTGCACGTTTGGATTTGTATTCTTGAATGAAGGAAGATTAGACCTTACTAACCTTTGTACTTCAGCTTTTAGCGCTATGCAATGCTCAAGATCATGACCCAGTGCTCCTTGATGAAAAGGGCAAGATACGTCCGCTTTGTCCCACCATGGCAATTTGTCTAGTACCGGAGGTGGTGACCTTGTCTGCACAAGATTCCTTTCTATTAATGCAGGATATAGTTCTGTGTACGTCATTGGAATTGGATCAAATTGCGAGACCCTGGGTGCACGGTTCAGATTGTTAAACTGATGAGCCTGCTGTCGAGGCTGTTGAGTATGTTGGAACTGTGGAGCAATTCTTGTATTTGGACTTGTATTAACAGCGGGTGCTATGGCAGCTACCTGTTGTTGTCGACTAACATTCTTTCGCGGTTTCCCTCGAGATACCATTCCTATGTCATGATCCTTTTTCTTTGGAAAACTGGTTCCAACCTTCTTAATTCCACTACAAGTCCCTACCTCTCTGGTCAGGCGTCATATTCGAACTCCTTCCTCTAACCGCATTCCCATGCTTACCATCTCGGTGAAATCTCCGGGAGCGCTAACGATCATTCGTTCGTAGTAGAATGTACCAAGAGTGTTTAAGAATACCTTGGTCATCTCCTTTTCTTCTAATGGTGGGTTGACTTGGGCAGCAATTTCCCTCCAACGTTGAGCATACTCTTTGAATGTCTCTCTTTCCTTTTGAGACATGGAGCGGAGTTGATCCCAATCTGGAGCCATATCCAAGTTGAATTTATATTGTTGTACGAAGGCCTCACCTAAGTCATTGAATGTTTGGATATTCGCGTTGTGCAGCCCCATGTACCACTTCAGTGCGGCACCGGTAAGACTGTCTTGGAAGTAGTGGATTAACAACTGGTGATTGTTGTTGTACGTAGACATTTTCCTAGCATACATCGTAAGATGACTCTTGGACAGGAATTTCCTTTATACTTTTCAAAGTCAGGGACTTTGAATTTTGCAGGTATCCTTACTCGAGGAACTAAGCACAGATCATGGGCGTTCTTCCCAAACAGTTCCTTTCCACGGATTGTTTTAATCTCAAGCTGCATTTTGAGGAGCTATGCCTGGAGATTCTCCATCGGACCACGAGGATTCGTGTTATCGCCTGGACTATGGTGAACTTCATCGTCAGCAGTAGTGTGAACTACAGAAGCTGAGTTTATCATGATTGGTTGAGAAACCGTCATAGTGACTTGCGGGAAAGTTACTCCATGCTGTGGAGTAAGTGTTGAGTTCTGCAAAGTAGGTACTTCAAGCGTGGTTGTTTGTACTTGAGAAGTCGGTTGACGAAATCCGATGCCGAAATTGAAAGGCATGCCCCATGGATAGCCTTCTGGCATACTGAAGGGTGAACTACTGGCTGCAATAGTTGAAACTGGAGTAGTAGTGACCTCTGAAATCGCTGCTTGATTTTGACTGCTCAATGTTGCTTGCTGACTTTGCGCTGCTGCCAATGAGTTGACCAAAGAAGTGAGTCTCTCCACCTCTTCTTGCAGTGTTGTCATTGTACTACGAAGCTCAACATTTTCTTGCTCAAATCCTTCCATTACTTTCCTTCTTTTTGAACGTGTATTGTAAGTACGAGTTGGCTGTGGGCGTGGTCGAGAAACTCTAAGACGCGACAACTTGGCGATCTTTTCCTTTCTGGAAAAAATTCCAAAAGATCAAACTCTAGACAATAGACTCAATATGCAAAGTATGATGCATGATTATAAATGCAAAGAGAAAGGAATTTCCAAAGAATTTACGCTAAAAGAGAAATTTCTGGCAAATATTTGGATGGAAAACACATATTTTATTGATTATTGAAAGAAAATTACAACAATTTTTTTTTGTTTTTGAGCATGGCTCATACAAATGATAAAATAAATGATAAAAAATTACAAACTAAACTAATTAATCGTCCTCGTTGGATGAAGATCCAAAGGCTTGATGTAGCTTCAACTTCAGGATTTCCTTCCCATAGTGAGCTTTCAGTTCAGCTTTCTCGGCTTTTAGCTTGCTGATGACTTTCTTCCACTTGTCAGGAGCAGGATCGCTGGTTGTCATTTCCTCAAGCTTTCTTTTTCTTTCTTTGATGTATCTTTTGATCGCGTTATCTTTCTGACGAATCTTCTCATCTTTTTCCATGAGCCATTCATCTTGGAAGTAAAACGTCTTTTCGTGATCTTTGACCTGGTTCTTGAGCTTCTCATTCTCGAGATCAGTCTTAAGGAACTTGTCTTCCAAAGCCTCTTTCTCGAGTCTCATCTTGGCCAAAGCTTCTTGGTATTCTCCCATAGTCTCGACGGGAAAAATTGTTGATTTGGAAGCTGTTGAGAACATAGGTTCCTCATAAGCATAAGGCATTCAGAATTCCTTCGCTCTTTTCTTTACCCAAGAAGTGTAGATTTCCATGGCTACACAATTTCTTGCTTTACCTTTTTCCTTCCTTCGGATGTGATGCCAAGCTCTGATCATTCTGGCTTTCAATCCTTGGGAATCCTCCCCTTAATGATAGAAGTAGCTCTCTACTGTAAAACCAAGAGGTTTACTAGAGTTTGCATATCCGAGTTGACGTCTTGCCAGGAATGGGTTGTAGTTGATTCCTCCTTTCGTACCAATGAGCGGTACGTTGGCAAATTCTCCACAACTCTCAATGATTTCCATCTCATTGTCTGTCAAGGTATACCAATGGATATCGTCGTTTGTAAGAGACATGAGTCTTCTTGACCAATGCCAATCGTCTTTGTTTTCGCGGAAAATAGGAGATTTAGGCAAGTGTGAGATAATCCATTTGAAGAACAGAGGTACACAACACACAATAGTTCCATCTCCTTGACGATTCCTATGATGAATGGAGAAATATGTGTCACCAAGTAAAGTGGGAACAGGATTTCCAATCAGAAAGATCCTTATGGCGTTGATATCAACGAAACTTAGAACGTTGGGGAGCAACACCAATCCATAGATGAGTAAAGCTAAAATAGCTTCAAAGGCTACCATACTACCAGCTTCAGAGAATTTAAGAGCCTTCTCTATTAGGAACTTTGAAGTTAGTCCTAAGAGTTTTCCCTTGGTAGTTAGGTTTTTGTCTATCTCAGATTTCTTTAAGTGAGTCATTGTTGCAATGACTGGTGACTTAGGAATGGCTTCCAAACCATTGAATGACACCTTATCTGATACTGAGATACCTAGGATGTGTGCGTACTCTTCCAAAGTAGGCATCAACTGATAATCAGGGAAAGTGAAACAACGATAGACTGGATCGTAAAACTGAACGAAAGTTTTGAGAAGCCCTTCATCAACGTTAGTGTTCAGAATAGTTAAAAGAGTTCCATAGCGTTTTCTGAAATCCGAGGGATCTTCTACCAAGGATGCTAACTCTTTCAACTTTCCTACATCAGGAATTCTTAAACTGTATCTCTTGGTGAATCTTCCTCTGACGTCCATCACTCTAACCTAAAATATTTACAGAGAAAAATCTCTAAATTCTTTGGAAATGGGAAGAGAAATGAAGTTTTTGAATGAATGCGACAAACATGGTTAGTAGTTATACACACGGTCAAGCGTTCGAAGTCACGAGCATGAGGCCAACGATAAGAATCAAACGTGGGTAAGTTCTAAGGGCTTATTCATTTGTGAACGGTTCTATCGATAATACAGCTCAACGCTTCTCTTTGAAATATTATCGGATTTGTTGAATACCAAGTCCAATAATATTTTCAAGAGAAACTCGCCTCGATCGTAGTCGCATGACACTATTCTAGGCTTACGCCGAATAATTTCTGCACTACATCCTAAATGGCCGTGATGGGTTATGTGTTCTACACCACTCACCGCAAGTTCTCTTGAAAGCAGAATGTCTTCGCAAATACTTGCTAAACACAAATACTCCCAAGACAACCTCCACTGAGAGAGGGATCTCAAATTAACTCCGTAAGTACTGAGACTTCTCACAAGTTAATAGGACTATACCCCCACCTAGATCTTAAAATGTTTCTTAAATCCGGGTTAGGATTTCTTTCTCAGATGAAATCGCGAAAACACACAATAAAGAAAAACAAACATATGCACATATGAAAGCTTAACCCCTTTTTTCTTTTGTGAAAAAAAAAAGCTTGGTGCTCTTGAGCAGAGTCACATTTTTTTGAAAATAAAAAATTTAGCGTACTCCCCAGCAGAGTCGCCACTTTTCCTGTTCGCGTTAAAAAGTGATGCGCTAGAGAATCAAATATGAATTCGGATTCTCTAACTCGAAACGATTTACTCTTTTGATTAGTTTATAAAGATGCCGCGAGCATCAAGCATTATTATTTTCAACACAAGAAATTATGATTATGAAAAAGGGGAAAGCTGTTAATACCCTCAATTGATTATGATATGCATTACGACTAGCATAAACTTGACGTAACGCATTGGGGAGATTCCGGGTAAGGGGGTTTGTTATATAAAGGGAATAGATGGAGCACCCTAAATATATATAGTTATCTATAGCTTTATATATGAATATGTTTGATATGTTTGTGTGTTTTAATTGCTATTTCTATGATTAGGAAAGTTTCTCCTTTGGGATTTCAAGAAAGATAGATTATGTGGGATCCTAGTGTTTATTATTATTATGCTCGCAAAGATCTTTGGATCTTCTGCATACATATCCCTTAATGGGAATCAGAGCATCTGTAGCTCGGATCTAAAGGGATCTATGGTTTGTTTGGTCTGAGGGAGAAAGAAATTTGCTCGCCAAGGATGAGACCTTGTGCCTACGTATTCTCAAAAGGATATTGAGAAAGTCAGAGCAATCGTAGTTCCCACTTATGCTAGTGGAAGCAACGGGATGTTATTAAGAGACACAGACAAATGTCATCTTAATGAAAAATGTATCTAATCTATTTCATCACATACATTTTGAAAGGATTGATTGATTGAATCTTTCGTCGTAAGTTATAGGTGTTTTGCTTGAGTGTACAAGCGTTACGACTTACATGTTTAAGAAAGATGATTGAAAAATGATTGAATCTTTTAATTGTAAGCATTGGGTGTTTTGCTTGAGTGTACACGCGTTACCACTTACGATTAAGAGATGTTTTTGTTTGAAAAGAGTTTGAAAAAGTTTTTGACTGTATGTGATGTGATAGATGAGATACTTCTTCCATAGAGATGATAAACGTCTAAATCTCGAGGAGAAATTGATTTGATTAGGGGATGCTTTTAAGAAGCCCATGGGTCCTTGTATTGTAAGCCCAAGAGGAGGCATTCCGAGGGTCATCGAGGGTCCTTGTATAAAGCTCAAGAGGAAGCTATAGGGTATGGCTGGCTTTAGCTTTAAGAGGGATTTCACCGGGAAACCATCCTCTTAGGATTTCAAGAGCAACTTCACCGGGAAATTATACTCTCAGGGTTCTATCCTAGCGCGGGTGATTCTTTGTATTGGAAGCCCAATAGGAGGATGTTAAGAGATTTCCTGGTCTCTTTCTTTGTATGATGCCCAAGAGAAGGCTAAACTTAATGAGGAGTTCTTTTGAACGAAGCCCAAGAGGAGGCTGACTCAACAGGGGAGTGTTGTCTTATATGAAGCCTAAGCGGAGGCTAAACTCAGATGAATGAGTTTTGTTATATGAAGCCTAAGAGGAGGCTGAACTCAGATGGAATGAGTTACCTTGTACAAAGCCCAAGAGGAGGCTATCTATGTGGGGAACCTATTGGTTAGGATAGTTGTTATGTTATAACTAGACAGTTATTTAAACAAGTGTGGGTGTGATATGTATTCACAGGAGTTTATGAAGGAAATATAAACATGTTCATGTAAAATTTATTTACAAAAAATTATGAAATAAATGTAAACAAGTGTTTGTGAATGCAATATAACCAGGTGTATGTGAAACGAACGTTTAAAACGAGCGTAACCTGATTATCGACAAGTTTGAATGTGTACAAGAAGGTAAATATGTACACGAACGAGTATTTAATGTACAGGAGATGTGGATGTACATAGGATGGTTGGGACTTACACCATAAGGGAGGCCCATTGGTTTAAAAGCAGTTTCACCGGGAATAATGCTCCTTTTAATACCAATGGTATTCAGTGTATATACAAACGAAACAAAAAAACAAACGGACGAAGTTTGTCTGTACTTGAGTTTTTTCAAAGATATCTGTATTATGTACAGATAAAAATTTGTATGTATATGAATATGTACAAAGAAATATGTATGTACATGAAAGAATTTTGGGACATACACCGTAAGGGAGGCCCATGATCGGTTAAGAATTTCGAGGAAAACGGATTCGGTTTTACCGTTTAAATCGGATCGATCATGGAAAAAATGTAAGTTTGATGAAAAGTTTTGAAGAATGTTTTTGAAAGTGTTTTTGAAAAGTGAAATATACTTGTGAGAAGTTTTGAAAAGAATCGGGCTTCGAAAGTTTGAAAAAAAACGCCTTTGAAAGTGCTTTAAAAAATGCTCAAATGTACCATTTTCAGCTCGATAAAAATATAATCGGATGAAAGTTTTTCTGAAATTTTTCTGCATTATCATAAAATAGACATATTAATTGACAAGTGTACAAAAAATCACCTCAAAATGAGGAGTTTTGATTGGGTTTTGAAAAAGTCAAAGTTTGCAAAAAATATGAAAAAATTACAAAGTTTGGTAAAAAAAAATGGTCCCAAGGCTACTCGAACCCGAGACCTCAAGGCAAGGCAAGGTATAAATGACTTAAGAGTGAGCTGGAAACCGCTGGGGCGGCAATACATCCGTGTATTGAAGTAAAATTAACTAATTATATTATAAAACCAGATTTTTGAATTTGAAAAAACGCGCGCAGTGTTCATCTTTTTGAACGATGTAAACATCAAACTTGATCGTTTCAAGCCCAGGAACATGATGATGTCATTTAATTTCATTTATTTTAAGCCTAACATGATTAAATTTCTCAAGAACACGAAGAACCCTAAAACTGAAAATCCTAATTGAAATCGTGTATAGTTGATGAATTGATCAATTGATTGAGGGTTATTGATCCGTGATAGTGCAGAAACAAAACGGCCAAGCGTTTTTTTGACTGGAAGCAAGGAATCATAGAGTTCGAAGTTGAGTTTCTTACCTGTTCAAGCTGAGATCGAAAATGGCGCTAGAGTGTTTCCAGATGTTGTTTGATGATGGCTATAGCACCAGTGAACCTTATGGAAGGTGTGAGGATAGCCTGCTTGCTTTGGAATGGTCTGAGCTATTCTACCCAAGTCCACTTGCATCGGCTCAAAGTGAAATTCAAAACTGTGCTTGGAGCTGTTACAGATCACAAGTAATGGTCTGCATCATCTCTATGAAGTATGTTGGTGATGTTTGAGTGAAAAAATCACAACATGCTCGAGCCAATGTTCAAATTCGATAGTTATGGTAGTTTTGGCAAGCTTGGAAGTGTGAAATGCAAATCTGGTTTCTAGCTATTCTTGGATTGATTTTAAGTTTCAAACCAGTTTTAATAGATGTTTATGACATGTTAGACACCAAATATCTCATGTTTCTTCACAAATTTTCAAAAATGCAAGATTTCTCAAAATACACTATGTTACTTGAAAATTAAGAAAGAGGTGAGAAAGCTTGTTTTGGCATAGCTTTGGTGTGGTTTGAATTGGCCAACATGACCTCTATTTATAGGTCACAAGTTCTGAATGGAAAGTGAAGGAGAATGGCTTTGGTATTTACAAGTTGCCTTAGAGGGCAAGAAAGTCATTTTTTGTAATAAATGGAAAAGGAAGCTTCCTTTTAACCATGGTTAATTTTTCAACTTGATCTTATCCCATCATAATTACACTCCATCTGATTTTTTATCAGCCCTATCCCTCTTTGCAAGGTGGCATGGCTTCTAGAAGAAGAAACTCAAAAATGACCTATAATCTTGAAATTTGTACTTGAAAATCAAAGATTTTGGAGCTCTATGTTTCAAAATCAAAAGTATAGCTAGACTTCATGGATTTGAGAGTTCTTGGAAATTTTGGAAAGCTTGTTTCAAGGGCTACAACTTTCATGTTTTGAGTTTTTCTAATTCAAAGTGGAACTATGTGAAAATGCCATGAAGTTTGGAAAAAGTGTGAAATTTTAACACTTGAAAATTTTTCTAAGTGTTGAAAATTTTGACTTTTTGTTGACTTTTCCAAATTTCTTGATTTTTTATGATCATGATGGATCATTTGAAGTATTTTGATGATGGAAAAAGTTTTGTCCTGAAAAAGTTGACCAAAAGTCAAAGTTTGACTTTTCAGTGCAGATGAAATTTCATCAGATGATCCAAAAATTGACTGATGAACTCTGTGAACTTCTGTGATGTTTTGAATCAAGAAATTAGGTCAATATGTTGAATTGAAGATATGAAGATCAATCTCCAAGAAAAAAGTCATTCATTGATAAAAAAGTCAGTAATTCCTTATCCTCGATAAAAACCCTAATTGGTCGATTCTTGATAGATCATGAGAAAAAGTTGGGAATCTGAAGATCAACTGTTGATGATTGATTAAGATAAATCATTTGAGGTGAGTGGAAACTCAAACCCTAATTGATCATATCTTGATCAGATGAAATTTTGATGTAACCCTGATTTTGACTTAGAAGCCACACACGATCAATTCTTTCGAATGTTAGTGATGCAGTGATGCATATGTAAGGTGGTATATTAGGTAAAAATTAGGTTGTGAGATGCCCCTATTTAAGTTTCTTTAACTCGAGATATGGAGATGAATATCTTCATTTTGATAGGTGTGAAGAGACTTAAATATCGTATCACGCAAATTTTGGACCTAAGATACCAAAAATGCGGATGATGTAAAAATGATTGCAAAAGGATTCACCAAGAAGATATCAAATAAATGACATGGTTCGGGGGGGAAATTTGTGAGGATGACTCAATCTGTCTAAGAGAAGAGAATCCTATTTGTTGGGAAACAAGCAATATGTTTCACCGGTAAAATATATTCACAATGTATGCGAATATCTGTTTCGCTTTGGGAAACGAGGAGATTACCTTCTGTCAGCCTTGTGACAATGTTTAAGGTAAGTGAAAATGATATTACCAATTATCAGCCTGGTGATAGTTTATGGTAACGAGCTCTAAAGATATTACCAATTATCAGCGAAGCGATATCTATAACAAGGTAATTCTTGAGGAAACAGATCTCAAATGAGTTTCTATTTTCACAAATACAATCTTGCCAGGGATCTCTCTCTTGAGAAGATGCGGGCATTTTGATTGAAAAGACACAGGTTTTCTTTTAGACAAAGACAATCATGGAGATTTCTTGAACTTTCATGATTTGATCTTTGCCGAGAAGAACAATCTTTTTATGACAAGTTTCAAGATGAAGAGGAAATAAGCGGCTCGGATGACGAGGCTATTGCTTATTGTTTTGTTGGTTAGAGACGAGGTTCTATCCAGGAATGAACTGGAAAGAAAAGGATCAGTCAAGACTTCGTTCCCAATGAGGAATGATCTCAATTGGGGAATAAGAGAGAAAAATGTATTTTTCTGCTTGGGGAATAACCTACTGGAGATATAACATACCCTTATGAGTAAATGTAATCTAATCCAGTGATATGGAAACAAACATTGAGGAATGCAGAAATGCATTAATGATGCTATTATGTATGAATGTTACGAATGTCGTATGTATGCTTACGATACTTGACAAGACAACAAAAGGGATATTTGGGAAAATGACTACGCCACGCTCAACCAAATACTCAAAGAAAATCAGAGCAATGGCGAGACGCCATCGATGATGAACTGAGTTGCATGCTTTAAACTTTCTAAAAAGGCATTTTATTGGCAACGTTGTTGGGAATTCTCTTTGATAAGAACACCGCCCTTTGATGATCTCTCACGAGGAGAAGAAGACTTAGCAGCTTTTTTTTTTATCCTTCAGAGGTCGAAACACTCATGGAGAAAACTGTTGAAGTTCTATCTGTGTTCATAGTTCAAAGGAGAATTTGCTTTTATTTCACAAATTTTGAAGTAAAATTCATTTAAAACCTTTTTAGTTTCAAAAAGTGATTTTCACAATAAAAAACGTTTGTTTTGCAAAACAGAATAAAGCAAGGATTGCACACAAAAAGGCACAAGGCTCAAATTTTATTGACAGAATGGTAATCAGCCAAAGGCGTGATTCCATGAACTATTTACAAAAGTCGGAAATGATAATTTATTGGGAAAAGGCTACATTGAAAGCAAATAACCACTATTATCCCTAACAACTTTGAATTCCAACTGTGCTTGTTGCTTCAGAAGATTTGATCGAAGATCCGTTGATGGAGGATTCTTCAAATTGACGAAGTACGGACTGATTGCAGTTACTTTGTCATTTTTTGTATCCTCATTTTTGCCTAGATTTCCTTTTCAGGTTTTCAATCTACCAGGATAATTTCTATTTATTATCTCTAATTTTTTCCTGGACCGCCTTTTCAGGTTTTCAGTCCACCGAGACGCTCTTTTGCCTGTCGCCTTTTCGGTTTTCGACTTACCGAGCCGCTCTTTTGTTTTTAGAAAAGTATTTCTTGACGCATCAAGATTCACAAGATGCGGGAATTCATCACCATCCATGGTTGTGAGAATCATGGCACAAGAAAAGCTTCTTTGACGTATGGGCCTTCGTAATTAGGAATCCATTTGCCCTTAGAATCGGGAAAAGATGTAATCTTTTTAGGCACGAGGTCGCCTTCGAATTCACGAGGTCGGACCTTTGTCGAAAGCTTTCTTCATTCTTCCTTGATATAGTTGTCCATGACACAGAGCGGTCGCTTCGATTAAGTTCACGATCAGATCGCTTGACACCATTCGCCGGATAACTTAGTTTCCATGAGAACTCTCATTGATGGAATCTCAACTTCTACGGGAGCACTGCCCATGTCGTATACTAGAGAAAAGGAGTTGCCCTGTTGAAGTGTGCATCAAGTACGGTACCCATGCAGCAAATGGCGATTGCGTGCCTTTGTAGGTGACGACCATTTTCGGACGATCTTTTGATGTTCTTGTTGCGCTCAACGGCGCCGTTCATCTTTGGCCGGTAAGGAGATGAGTTATGATGCTCAATCTTGAATTCCTCACACAGTTCTTTCATCATTTTGTTGTTCAAGTTGGATCCATTATCTGTAATGATCTTGCTTGGAACTCCATATCGGCAAATGAGGTTGTTCTTGATGAACCTCAAAACCACTTGTCTTGTAACGTTAGCGTAGGACGCTGCTTCGACCCTTTTGGTGAAGTAATCAATAGCTACTAGAATGAAGTGATGTCCGTTGGACGCTTTTGGTTCGATCATCCTAATCATGTCGATGCCCCACATGGAGAAAGGCCACGGAGAAGAGAGAACGTTGAGTAGAGTCGGTGGCACATGGATCTTATCGGCGTAGATCTGACACTTGTGACATCTCTTGACGTGCTTACAACAATCAGATTCCATTGTTATCCAATAGTACCCTGCTCTTAAGATCATTCTGGACATTGCACGCCCATTTGAATGGGTTCCAAATGACCCTTCATGAACTTCGTGAATTATCGTGTCTGCTTCTTGTCTATCGACGCATCTGAGCAGGACCATGTCGAAGTTTATTTTGTATAGCACATCTTCATTTAGGAAGAAATTTCTAGCAAGCGTCCTTAGAGTTTTTCGATCTTTATACGATGCCCCAAGTGGGTACTCTCGCGTTTGAAGGAAACACTTGATGTCGTGAAACCACGGTTTATCATCGAAGACTGCTTCAGTTGCGAACACGTATGCAGGTCTTTCAAGGCATCTGATACGAATTTTAGGTATATCGTTCCAATGGTTGACTTTGAACATGGAAGATAAAGTAGCCAAGGCGTCTGCCATTCGATTCTGATCTCGAGGGATATGATGCAGTTCCACTTTGTTGAAGAAAGTCAACAAACGTCTTGCATAATCTCTATAAGGAATCAAACCAAGATGATGAGTTTCATACTTGTCTTTGATTTGGTTGATTACAAGGGCTGAATCTCCATATATGTCAAGGATCTTGATCCTCAAATCGATGGCTTCTTCGATACCCATGATACAAGCTTCATATTCTGCGATGTTGTTGGTGCAATCAAATAGCAATCATGGAAAATGGGATATGAGAACCCTCGGGAGTAATAATGATCGCCCCAATTCCATTGCCAAAGACGTTAATCGCTCCATCAAAGATTAGGCCCCATCTAGATTCTGGGTCAGGACCTTCTTCGGGTAGTGGTTCGTCACAATCCTTCATTTTTAAGTACATAACATCCTCGTCCGGGAAGTCAAACTTGAGAGATTGGTATTCGTTGAGCGGCTGATAAGCCGTGTGATCGCGATAATGCTTCCTTTGACCGCTGAGTACGGCATCGATGTCATACTTAGATAATAGCATCTGCCATCGAGCAATTCTTCCTGTTAAGGCATGCTTTTCAAAGACATACTTGATTGGATCCATTTTGGAGATTAACCAAGTCGTGTGATTGATCATGTACTGGCGAAGACGTTTCGAAGCCCACACCAAAGCACAACATGTTTTCGAGCATGGAGTAGCGAGTTTCACAATTGTGAACTTTTTACTTAGGTAGTAGATGGCATGCTCCTTCTTACGAGTTTCATCTTGCTGTCCCAGTACACAGCCCATGGAATCTTCTAGCACGGTAAGGTACATGATTAATGGTCTTCCTTCAATGGGAGGAATCAATATCGAGGTTCCGGTGTATTCCTTGATATCACAAACGCTTTTGGCAATCTTCGTCCACACAACCTCTTGATTTTGCGGAGAAGCTTGAATATCGCCCACAGTAGCAGTCATTTGAGAGATAACTGAGATGTAATTCAACCGTCCAAGAAATCCTCTTACTTGCTTTTCAGATGTGGTGAGGCATTTCTTGAATAGCCTTGACTTTGTCGTGGTCAACTTCAATACCTCTTTGATCGACAATGAAACCTTGAGTTTTCCAGATCTTACCCCAAAGGTGCATTTGTTAGGATTCAGGCGGAGCTGAAATTTCCTTAGTCGCTGAAACAACTTCAAGAGATATTCTATATGCTCTTCTTCGGTGTCAGACTTTGCTATCATGTCATCTACGTACACTTCGATCTCTTTGTGCATCATGTCGTGAAAGAGAGTAGTCATTGCCCTCTGGTAAGTTGCGCCTTCATTCTTTAATCCAAACGGCATTACTTTGTAGCAAAACGTGCCCCATGGCGTGATGAAGGATGTCTTCTCCTTGTCTTCGGGAGCCATTCTGACCTGATTGTAACCAGAGAAACCGTCCATGAAGGAAAAGACGTTGAACTTTGCAGTGCTATCCACTAGCATGTCAATATGCGGTAGTGGGAAATCATCTTTTGGACTAGCTTTGTTCAAATCCCGGTAGTCAACACACATTCTGACCTTTCCGTCTTTATTGGAGACAGGCACTATGTTGGCTAGCCATTGAGGATATTCGTATGACGAGGAAACCCGTGTCGTCGCTTTTGAACTTCCTTTTGATTTTGTCGGCCATTTCAAGGTGAACTCTTCGCCTTTGTTTAATCAAGGCACTCCGGTTTTAATGGCAAGTGATGTTCGACGATGCTGGTAAGACCAAGCAAACACATCAACATATTCTTTAAGAAGATCTATGAGTTTTCCCTTGACATTGTTGTCTAGTGAAGCTCCGATGTTTACTTATTTTTTGTCTTCCTCAGAACCCAAGTTAACTGCTTCCAAAGGCTCTTTGTGAGGTTGAATGATTCTTTCTTCGTGCTTTAGCAATGAGAAATCTCATCGGGATCTCTTCTTCAACTTCTTCCTTGGCGACTTCATTGGGGATTTCAAGTTGGGAGAGAGCATGAGTTATTGCTTTCAATGGATTTGTCCATTCTGTTAATCTGCATATTTCATTTGTGAAAGTGTATGCGATTATTATTATTTTTCTCAAGATTTTATTGTGTTTTTTTAGGATTATCATTTCCAAGAAAAGGGTAAAATGAAAAACAAACACAAAGTGTGGAATCAAAACAACGCGTTTTATTTATTATTCACAATATGAAACAGGGCCCTAAAATACAAACTTATTCGTCTTGGGCAAGACAAAGAGAAATTATTTTAAAGCTAAACCCTATAAAACATCTCTTCGCCTTGGGTGAGGCGAAAGTTCAAAACAAAAGCAAAGATAAACTACTTAGAGCTATGAACATTAGTCCGAACTTCAACAGGTTTCCAGTAGTGGCAAACTCCTTGGAAGTCGAGGTACTCTGGTAATTTTCCACTTGGCTTTATCCTTGAATAGACTTTGGTCGTTGGTTGAGCAGGCTTTGAAGACTTTGGACGACGGACCTTGCCCTTCGTGCTGCTGAAACGATCTTCTTCTGCTTGTTGAACAGATCGGGAAGCATGAGATACAGTATATGTACTTTCTATTGGCATTTGCGTTGAATTCTGGGGATGCACCCTCCAATCTTATGAGTGAAGAGACTCATTGTCGGCGACACTTTCTAATTCGTATCCCGAATGGTACCCCTGATCTTCGGTAATTACGTTGATGTAGTGATAGTCAAGATCTGGTTTAACAAACACCACAGGCGCGTTAAAACAGAGATCTTCATTTGGAACCTCGATTGGTTGATGAGATCGAGCAGATGTATACACCTCTTCTGGTTGGCTAGGATACTCAAAAGAATCACCCCATCCAGTTGGCTGGATATCTTCAATTCTGATTTTTGAGCTTTCAGGCGCAGTGTATTTCACCATGTAGTCAAACTTTCCGCTTGGTTCTCCCAAGGTATCCCAAACTTCAGAAGGGACAGGTGGATTTTCATTCTTTTGTAGGTGTCATACCCCAATTTTTGACCTAATATACCACCTTACATTTGCATCATTACATCACTAACAGCTCAAAACAGCATTAATCGGGTGTAGCATTCATAGGTCAAAATTAGGGTTTCATCTGATTTAGGAGACAACCAATTAGGGTTTGAGTTTTTATCACCTCATTTGATCTATCTTGATCAAATCATCAACCTCTGATCATCAGATATCCATTTTTCTCACAGATCAATCAAGGATCGACCAATTAGGGTTTTGATCGGGCATGGGCATTCTCTGACTTTTTGAGCAAGAAAAGACTTTTTTGGATAGAGATTGGTCATTATATCTTAGATACAACATCTTGACCTAATTTCTGGATTCAAAACATTACAAAAGTTCACAGACTTCATCAGTCAATTTCTGAAACATCTGATGAAAATTCATCTGCACAGAAAAGTCAAACTTTGACTTTTGGTCAAATTTTTCAAAACAAAACTTTTTCCATCATCAAAATACTTCAAATGATCCATCATGATCATAAAAAATCAAAGAATTTGAAAAAGTCAACAAAAAGTCAAAAGTTTCTATACTTAGAAAAATTTCTAAGTGTTGAAATTTCTTATTTTTTCCAAACTTCATGCCATTTTTTCACCTAGTTCCAATTTGAATTGGAAAAAACTCAAAAAATGAAAGTTGTAGCTTGTGAAACAAGCTTTCCAAAATGTCCAAGAACTCACAAATCCATGGAGTCTAGCTATGCTTTTGAAATTGAAACATAAGGCTTCATGAACTTGATTTTCAAAATCCAAAACATCAAATTATAGGTCATTTTGAGATTTCTTCATCTAGAAGCTTTGCCACCTTGCCAATTCAAGCTTAGAGCTGATAAATATCAGCTAGATATGATTGATATGAGATAGGATCAAATTGAAGATTTTCACACATGGTAAAAGAGGAAACTTTTTCTTTTGAAAAGTCTTTCTTACCCCTTAAGTTAACTTTGATTTTCCAAAAGCTTGTACTCTTGCCTAACATTTCAGAATCTTTGGCCTATAAATAGATCATATTTCAAGTCCAAACCACACCAAAGCAATGCAAATCCATGCTTCTCTTCTTACTTGAAAATCAAGAAACATAGTCATGTTGGAGAAACTTTGCATTTTTGAAAATTGTGAATAAACATAGATCTTTGGTGTCAAACACATTCCATAATCAATTTTAAACTTGTTTGAATCATAAAATCAACCCAAGAACAAGTGGAAATCAGAATTGAACTTCATATTTTCAAAGTTGCATAAACTGCCTAAGCATTCGAATTTGAAGTTTGGCTTGATTAATTTATGTTCTAATCATCCTAACACCTTCCATGTACCTCATATACATGATCCGATCATTGGCAAGTAATCTGTAATGTGTTTTACATCAAAATTGAGCATCCATTTTTGAACTGTGCAGGTTGACTTGGGTAGCATAATTGAAGCAAGCTCAAAGCAAGCAGACCACTTCCATAGCTTCCATACATACCGATGATGCTGTAGCAATCAAGAAACAAGTTCTGGAAACACTCTTGCATTGAATTCGATCTCCACTTGAACAAAGTTAGAACACGAATGGATATCACAATTCTTTGAACTTAAACAAAAACTCACGATCTTTTTCGCACCTAACACGATCATAAGCCCTCAAGAAAATCAAAGAATCATTAACTACCCATCATTTAATTTGAAATCTTAGTTTCTAGGGTTCTTCGTGATTCCAGAAATTCAAACATGATAGGTTAAAAATAAATACAATTCACATCTGCCATCATGTTCCTTGTTCAAAATCGAGCAATTTTTATGTTTACATCATTGAATTTCATTGAGAAACGAAGATGGTAGCTTGGATTATAGAATCTGAGAATCAAAGGAGACGAAGAACACTGCGCGCGTGTTCTTGAGTTTGAATTTTCAAATATTCCAATATTTTATTTACACGTGTTTTGATCCACTAAACATAGAAACGCGTTTGTCCCAGTGGTAGCTTGCTCGCCCTTAAGGTTTTCTGCCACGTAGCTACCCAATGGTCATGGGTTCAATCCCTCTCAAGACCATTCTTTTTCAAACTTTTCCATTTTTTCATGTTTTTTTTACAAAACTTCACAATTTTTTTTACCAATCAAAACTCCTTATTTTAAGGTGATTTTTTGAACACTTGTCAATAAATACATCTATTTTATGATAGTGCAAAAATTTTCAGAAAAAACTTTCATCTGATTATATTTTAATCGAGCCGAAAACGACGTTCTGAACACTTTTCAAAACACTTTTTAAAGGTGAATTTTTCAAGTTTTCGACTTCCGATTCTTTTCAAAACTTCTCATAAATCAACCTTACATTTCAAAATACTTTCAAAAATCATTTTTTCAAAACTTTTCATCAAACTTGCATCTTTTTACCATGATCGATCCGATTTAACGATAAAACCGATTTCGTTTTCTCTCGTTTTTCTTAACCGATCATGGGCCTCCCTTACGGTGTAAGTCCCAACTTTATGTACATATTTAATTCTCCTTGTACATATTCAAAACATCTTTGTTAATATTCAAACATAAACAAACTTTCGTTTGTTTTCATTCGCTTGTTTATATAACTAATACCATTGGTATTAAAAGGAGCATTATTCCCTCGGAAACTCGCTTTTAAACCAATGGGCCTCCTTCACGGTGTAAGTCCCATAACATTCTTTTGTGTACATAATATTTTTTGTACATATCAAACTCTTCAAATACTAACAAATTTTCATCCGTATATAATAGATATTTTTTCATGTATAACTTTGATCGCTCATTTTCGCTTTCATATTATTACTCGAATACCATTGGTATTAAAAGGAGCATTATTCCCTGTGAAACTGCTTTTAAACCAATGGGCCTCCCTTATGGTGTAAGTCCCAACCTTCCTATGTACATCCATTTTCGTCTGTACATAAATACTCGTTCGTGTACATATTCACTTCTTGTACAGCTCAAACTTGTAAATAATCAAGTTACGCTGCTTTTAAACGCTCGCTTTCGTACACTTGTTTATATTTCATAAACTTCTATAAATAAACATCATTGCATTGTTTATATTTCCTTCATAAACTCCTGTGAATACATATCATACACACACACACTTGTTTATACAACTGTCTAGTTTTAACATAACAACTAGTCTAATCAATAGGCTCCCCCACAGAGTTTAGCCTCCGCTTGGGCTTCGTACAAGATAACTCATTCATCTGAGTTTAGCCTCCGCTTAGGCTTCATATAAGACAACACTCCTGCTGAGTCGCCTCCTCTTGGGCTTCGCTCAAAAGAACTCCTCATTGAGTTTAGCCTCTTGGGCATCATACAATGAAAGAGATAGAAATCTTTAACACCTCCTATTGGGCTTCCAATACAAAGAATCACCCGCGCTAAGATAGAACCCTGAAAGGATGGTTTCCCGGTGAAATCACTTTCAAAATCCCCAGAGAGTAAAATTTCCCGGTGAAATTGCTCTAAATTCCAAAAGGATGGTTTCTCGGTGAAATCCATTTTAACACAAAGCCAGCCATACCCTATAGCTTCCTCTTGAGCTTCATACAAGGACCCTCGATGACCCTCGGAATGCCTCCTCTTGGGCTAACAATACAAGGACCCATGGGCTTCTTAAAAGCATCCCTTTAATCCAATCAATTTCTCCTTAAGATTTAGACATCTATCATCTCTATGGAAGAAGTATCTCATCTATCACATCACATACAGTCAAAAAAACTTTTCAAACTCTTTTCAAAATCTTTTCAAACTGTTTTTCAAACAAAAACATCTCTTAATTGTAAGTGGTAACGCTTGTATACTCGAGCAAAACACCCAATACTTACAGTTAAAAGATTCAATCATCTTTTTTCAAAACATCTTTCTTAAACATGTAAGTGGTAACGCTTGTATACTCAAGCAAAACACCTATAACTTACGATGAAAGATTTTAATCAGTCAAACTTTTCAAAATGTATGTGATGAAATAGATTAGATACATTTTCATTAAGATGACATTTGTCTGTCTCTACTAACATCCCGCTGCTTCCACTAGCATAAGTGGGAACTACGATTGCTCCGACTTTCTCAACATCCTTTGAGAATACGAGGCACAAGGTCTCATCCTTGCCGAGAAAATTTCTTTCTCCCCACTAAACAAACCATAGATCCCTTTAGATCCGAGCTACAAATGCTCGATTCCCACTAGGGATATGTATGTAAGATCCACGATCCTCATGCGAGCACAATATCAATTGAGGGTATATACCTTTCCCCTTTTCATAATCATTAAATCATCTTTCTTGTGTTGAAAATAATAAAGCTTGATGCTCATGCATCTTTATAAACAAATCAAAGAGTAAATTGTTTTTGAGCCAGAGAATGAATTCATTCCGATCCTCTAAAGCACACCTTTAACGCGAATAGGAAAAATGGCGACTCTGCTGGGGAGTACGCTGAAACTTTGATTTTCAAAAAAAAATGTGACTCTGCTCAAGAGCACCAAGCTTTTTTTGTTTTCAAAAAGAAAAGAAAGGGGATAAGCTTTCATGTTTTGCATATATCTGTTTTTTTATTGTGTGTTTTCGCGATTTCATCTGATGGAAAGAAATCCTAACCTGGATTTAAGAAACATTTTTAAGATCTAGGTGGAGGTATTAATACGTAAGAAGTTCAATACTTACGAAGTTAATATCTCCCGCTCAGTGGAGGTTGTCTTGGGGGTATTGTGTTTAGCAAGTATTTGCGAAGACGCTGTGCTTTCAAGGGAACTCGAGAAGTCGAGGGCAGAGAACACTTAACCCATCCCGCCATTAGGATGTAGTAGATTATTCGGTGTAAGCCTAGAGTAATTGTCATGCGAGACTACGATCAAAGTAGTTTCTCTTGAAAATATTATTGTACCCACGAGTATTCCACAAACCGATAATATTTCAAAGAGGAGTGTTGAGCTCAGACATCGTAGAACCTGCTTCACGTATGAATAAGCCCTTAGAACTTAACCACGTTAATTCTTATCTGGCCTTATGCTCGTGACTTCAACGCTTGACCGTGTGTATAACTACTAACCATGTTTGCCGATTCATGCATTCATTCATTCAAAAAACTTCATTTCTTCCCATTTCCAAAGAATTTAGAGATTTTTCTTTGTAAAATATTTTAGGTTAGAGTGATGGACGTCAGAGGAAGATTCACCAAAAGATACAGTTTTAGAATTCCTGATGTAGGAAAGTTAAAAGAGTTAGCATCCTTGGTAGAAGATCCCTCGGATTTTAGAAAACGCTATGGAACTCTTTTAACTCTTCTGAACGCTAACGTTGATGAAGGACTTCTCAAAACTTTCGTTCACCACGATCCGCCTATCATCGCTTCACTTTCCCGATTATCGCTTGATGCCTACTTTGGAAGAGTATGCATATCCTAGGTATCTCAAGATCGACAAAGTGCCTTTCAATGGTTGGAAGCCATTCCCAAGTCACCATCATTGCAACGATGACTCACTTAAAGAAATCGAGATAGACAAAAACCTAACTACCAGAGGAAAACTCTTAGGACTAACTTCAAAGTTCCTAATGGAGAAGGCTCTCAAATTCTCAGCCGGTAGTATGGTAGCCTTTGAAGCTATTTTAGCTTTACTCCTCTATGGATTGGTGTTTCCCAACGTCCCAAATTTCGTTGATATCAACGCCATAAGGATCTTTCGATTGGAAACCTGCTCCCACTCGCTTGGTGACACGACGCCTCTATTCATCATAGGAATCGCAAGGAGACGGAACTATCGTGTGTTGGTACTCTGCTTTTCAAATGGATTGTCTCACACTTGCCTAAATCTCCTATCTTTCGCGAAAACAAAGACGAGTGGCATTGGTCCGAAGACTCATGTCTCTTACAAACGACGATATCCATTGGTATACTTGCGCACAATGAGATGGAAATCATTGAGAGTGGAGAATTGCCAACGACGTCTCATCAAGACGAAAGGAGGAATCAACTACAACCCATTCTTGGCGAGATGCCAACTCGGATACGCAAACTCTAGTAAACCTCTTGGATTTACAATGGAAAGCTACTTATCATGAAGGAGAGGATTCCTGTGGATTGAAAGCTAGAATGATCAGAGCTTGGCATCACATCCGAAGGAAAGAAAAAGGTAAGGCAAAGAATTGTGTAGCCATGGAAACCTACACTTCTTGGGTAAAGAAAAGAGCAAAGGAATTTCGAATGCCTTACGCTTATGAGGATCCCATGTTCTCAATCGCTTCTAAATCAACAAATTTTCCCGTCGAAGCTGTGGGAGAATACCAAGAAGCCTTGACCAAGATAAGGTTTGAGAAAGAAGCTTTGGAAAACAAATTCCTTAAGACCAATCTTGAGAATGAAAAACTCAAGAAGCAAGTCAAAGAGCATGAAAAGACGCTTTACTTCCAGGATGAATGGCTCATGGAGAAAGATGAGAAGATTCGCCAGAAAGATAGCGCAATCCAGAGATACGTCAAGGAAGGGAAAAGAAAGCTTGAGGAAATGACAACCAGCGATCCTGCTCCCAACGAGTGGAAGAGAGTCATCAGCAAGCTAAAAGCCGAGAAAGCTGAACTAAAAGCTCACTATGGAAAGGAAATCCTGAAGCTGAAGCTACATCAAGCCTTTGGATCGTCATCCGACGAAGACGTTTAATTAGTTCAATTTAGTTTGTAGTTTTTATCATTTATTTTATCATTCGTGTGAGCAATGCTCCAACAAAAAACAATTGTTGTAATCTTCCTTCATTAATCAATAAAATTCGTATTTTCCATCCAAATATTTGCCAGAAATATCTCTTTTAGCGTAAATTCTTTGGAAATCTTTCTTTACAATCATATTCATGCATCATACTTTGCATTTAAGTCAATTGTCTAGAGTCTGATACTTGCATAGTTTCATACTTGAACAATTTGGATTGAACATGTAGATAAGAAAAGATCGTCAAGCTATCGTCTTAGAGTTTCTCGACCGGTCCACGTACCAACTCGAACATATGATACACGTTCAAAAAGAAGAAAAGTAATGGAAGGATTTGAACAAGAGAATGCTGAACTTCGTAGTACAGTAACTACACTACAAGAAGAAGTGGAGAGACTCACATCTCTGGTCAACTCATTTACAACAAGAAAGTCAACAAGCAGATCGAGCAATAAAATCAACCAGCAATTTCAGAGGATACTACTACTCCAGTCCCAACTGCCGCAGCTAGTAGCTCACTCTTCAGTATGTCAGAAGGCTATCCATGGGGCATGCCTTTTAACTTTGGCATCGGAATTTGCCAACCGACTTCTCAAACAACCTCGCTTGAAATACCTACTTTGCAGCAAAACTCTGCATTTACTCCGCAACATGGAGTAACTCTTCCGCAAATGACGATGACGGTTTCTCAACCGATCATGACGAACTCAGCCTCTGTAGTGCACGCTACCATAGACGAAGAAGTTCACCATACTCCAGGCAGTAACACGAATCCACGTAGTTCAATGGAGAATCTCCAGGAACAGCTTCTCAAAATGTAGCTTGAGATAAAAACAATTCGAGGGAAAGAACTGTTTGGGAAAAACGCCCAGGATCTGTGCTTAGTTCCTCGCGTAAGGATACCTGCAAAATTCAAAGTCCCTGACTTTGAAAAGTACAAAGGGAACTCCTGTCCACAAAGTCATCTCACGATGTATGCCAGGAAAATGTCCACATACAATGAGGATCATTAGTTGCTAATCCATTACTTCCAAGACAGTCTCACCAGTGCCGCACTGAAGTGGTACATGGGTTTAGACAGCGCGAGTATCCAAACATTCAATGACTTAGGTGAAGCCTTTGTCCAGCAATACAAGTTCAACTTGGATATGGCTCCCGATCGGGATCAACTCCGCTCCATGTCTCAAAAAGAAAGAGAGACATTTAAGGAATATGCGCAACGATGGAGGGAAATTGCTGCCCAAGTCAACCCACCATTGGAAGAAAAGGAGATTACTAAGGTATTCTTGAATACTCTAGGCTCATTCTACTATGAGCGAATGATCGCTAGCGCTCCTGGAGATTTCACCAAAATGGTAAACATGGGAATGCGATTAGAAGAAGGGGTTCGAACCGGACGTCTAACCAAGGAAGTAGGATCTTCTAGTGGAACAAAGAAGGTTGGAACCAGTTTTCCAAGGAAAAAGGAACACGACATAGGAATGGTGTCCCGAGGGAAACCACGAAGAAATGTCACAACAGCGACAGGTAGCTACCATAGCGCCAGCCGTCAACACAACTCCAAACACAGGAATTGCTCCGCAGTTTCAACAAAATCAACAAACTCAACAGCCTGCCAATGTGCTCGCAGCTTAACAACAAAACAGACACCTCGGGTCACCAACCGACCCAATCCCAATGACGTACACAGAACTTTACCCTGCGCTAATAGAAAGAAATCTGATACAGACAAGATCACCACCTCCGGTTCCTGAAAAATTACCGTGGTGGTACAAGGCGGACGTATCTTGCCCTTTTCACCAAGGGGCAACAGGCCATGACCTTGAACACTGCATAGCATTAAAGGCAGAAGTACAGAGATTAGTGAAAGCTAATCTTCTTTCCTTCAGAAATACGAGCCCAAATGTGCAAGCAAATCCACTTCCCAGTCATAGTGGACATTCAGTAAATCTGATGCTAAAAAATACAGACAGGTACCTTGTCACGGACGTAAACTTAATCAGAGGAAACTTGGTGCATCTCCATGAAGCATACAGTGCAATGAGCGCTTTTACTAAGCACGATTACGCAGCTTGTAACGTCTGCTACAAAGATATTCGAGGGTGTCCCACCATAAGAGCAGACATTCAGCATTTGTTAGACATCGGTGATCTACAGATCTATAGAAACAGAGATGACTATGACGTAAATACAGTAGGGTATTTTCCGCATGAGCTTCTAGTCTCAGATATCAACTCGGAAAATCCTAAGGTAAACGTTATTATCCCCTGTTTCAACATACCCAAGCATGTGGAGATTGAATACAATGGTTCCAGCATTCCAACATCTCCTTTGGTAATTTGCCCACCCGGTCCTGTTCCATACAGTTCTACCAAAGCAATTCCTTACCAATACAATGCAACCCTGATAGAGGATGGAAAGGAAAAACCCATGCCTACACTGCCAGCTAATGTCAATATAAAAGAAATCGGACGAGTAACAAGAAGTGGACGAGTACACGCTCCATTACCACCAAGATCGCCTGCAGCTCCTGTTGTTAGACAGAACCCAGTTAACATATCTTCCGAGAATCCTGCAACGATTCCCGCTGTTAACCCAAGCACAAATATTGGTCCTCCTGATAGAACCAACGTCAACGCAGACTTTGATAAAATAATAAAATTAATCAAGAAAAGTGAATACCGAGTCGTAGATCAACTGATGCAGACTCCGTCCAAGATTTCAATACTGTCTTTGCTCCTCAACTCCGAAGCTCACCGAGAAGCTCTGATGAGGGTACTAGACCAAGCCTATGTAGATCACAATGTGACTACAGACCAGTTTGGAGGTATTGTCGCCAACATAACAACTTGCAATAATCTAAGCTTCAGCGATGAGGAACTTCCAGAAGAAGGAAAAGATCACAACTTGGCCTTGCACATCTCAGTGATTTGCCAAACAGATTCCCTGTCCAATGTATTGGTAGATACAGGTTCATCTTTGAACGTAATGCCAAAAACGACACTCGCTCGTTTAGCTTACAAGGGGACGCCAATGAAGTTCAATGACATAATAGTGAGAGCCTTTGACGGATCAAGGAAGTCAGTTATTGGGGAAGTTGATCTCCCGATGACGATTGGCCCGCACACTTTCCAAATTACTTTCCAAGTCATGGACGTACCAGCTGCTTACAATTGTCTACTAGGAAGACCTTAGATCCACGAGGCAGGAGCAGTGACTTCTACTCTCCATCAAAAATTAAAATTCACAGTAAATGGAAAGTTGGTGACCATCAGCGGTGAACAAGCTTTGCTTGTAAGCCATCTATCCAGTTTCTCTTTCATCACGGCTAATGACGTTGAAGGGACACATCTCCCCGAGCATCCGTTAGAAGATGAATCTACCAGCAAGAACAGATCATCTATCTCTTCATATAAAGAAGCAGCGCAGATAGTAAAGAATGGCAATGCTGAAGGATGGGGACAAGTAATCAAAACTGTCAAGAACGAGACAAAAGCCGGACTCGGGTTTGCACCTGTATTCTCCGAAGACAAGCAAAAGAATGAAGCACTTCGCCCGATCAAAGAAGTATTTCATAGTGGGGTTTCCTAAACCCAGTTCCGCAAGAGGTTAACGTTGTCACCATTGAAGATGATGAAGATGATGAAGATGATCCCTCTGAATCTGAAGAATGGAGCACGTATCTAAACAACCCTGAATATGTGTCTCAAGAGGAATTATATGCACCGACTGATCAATTCAAAGGCATGTCCTCGAGAACATGAAAATCCACCGTCTCATCAAGTTTCGATACCTTGGGAGAACCAAGTGGCAAATTTGACTACATGGTAAAGTATACCGCACGTAAAGCTCGAAAATCCATCAGATATCCAACCCATCGGAGGGTGATTCTTTGAGTACCTAGTCAACTCAAGACGAATATACGTCTTCTCAGCCTAATCAACAAATCGAGATCCCAAACGAAGATCTCTGCTTCAACACACTTGTGGAATTCACCAAACCAAATCCTGGTTATCACTACATCAACATGATCACTGAAGATCAAGAGTACGACTCGGGACACGATCTAGAAAGTGTCGCCGACAACGAGTCTCTCCACTCAGAAGACTGGAAGGAACATCCCCAGAATTCAACACAAAGGTCAACAGGAAGTACCCATGCTATATCCTGCATTCCGATCTGTTAATCAAGAAGATCGCTTCAGCAGCACGAAAGGCAAGGGCCATCGTCTAGAGTCTTCAAAGCCTGCTCAGCCAACAACCAAAGTTTACTCAAGGGTTAAACCAAGCGGAAAATTACCTGAGTACCTCGACTTCCAAGGAGTTCATCACTACTGGAAACCTGTTGAAGTTCGGACTAATGTTCATAGCTCTAAGTAGTTTATCTTTGCTTTTTGTTTTGAACTCTCGCCTCGCCCAAAGCGAAGAGATGTTTTATAGGGCTTAGCTTTTAAATAATTTCTCTTTGTCTTGCCCAAGACAAATGAGTTTGTATTTTAGGGCCCTGTTCATATCGTGAATCATAAATAAAACGCGTTGTTTTGTTTCCACACTTTGTGTTTATTTTCATTTTTTACCCTTTTTTGGAAATGATAATCCTAAAAAACACAGTAAATAAAAATCTCTTCAAAAAAAAAAAACGATCTGCATCCACTTTCACATTAACTTTCTTCAAAAAAAAGTTAATAAATCAAACATAAATCAAACATGCAGACAATGTGTATGGACAAATCCATTGAAAACAATAACTCTATGCTCTCTCCCAACTTTGAAATCCCCTGTGAAATCGCCGAGGAAGAAGTTGAAGAAGAGATCCCCGATGAAATTTCTAGACTGCTAAGGCACGAGGAAAGGATCATTCAGCCTCACAAAGAGCCTTTGCTATACAAAAGAAACTTCGACATGGTTATGCTCAAATGCGTCGATAGACAAAAAGCGTACACGATCATCCATGAAGTACATGAAGGGTCCTTTGAACCCACTCAAATGGCATGCAATGTCTAGGAAAATCTTGAGAGCGTGATACTATTGGATAACGATGGAACCGATTGTCGTAAAACACGCCAAAAGATGTCACAAATGCCGATCTACGCAGATAAGATCCATGTGCTCGACTCTACTCAACGCCTCTCCTCTCCGTGGGCTTCTCCATGTGGGGCATCGACATGATTGGGATGATTGAACCAAAAGCGTCCAACGGACATCGCTTCATTCTAGTGGCCATTGATTACTTCACCAAATGGGTCAAGCAAAGATTCACGCTAACTACAAGACAAGTGGTTGGAGGTTCATCAAGAACAACCTCATTTGCCGATATGGAGTTCCAAGCAAGATCATTACGCATAATGGGTCTAACTTGATTAACAAAATGATGAAAGAACTGTGTGAGGAATTCAAGATCGAGCATCATAACTCATCTCCTTACCGCCAAAGATGAACGGCGCCGTGAAGCCGCCAACAAGAACATCAAAAGATCGCCGTAAAATGGTCATCACTTACAAAGACCGCACGAATGCTGCCATTTGCTCGCATGGGTATCGTGACAAGACGCACTTCAATGTGGGAAACCCTTTTCTCTAGTATACGGCATGGAAGCAAGATTCTCGAGAAGTTGAGATTCCTTCAATGAGGGTTCTCATGGAAACCAAGCTATCTGAGGCCGAATGGTGTCAAAGCAGATACGACCAACTGAACTTAATTGAAGAAAAGCGCCCACCGCCTGTGTCATGGACAACTCTATCAAAGAAGAATGAAGAAAGCTGACAAGAAGGTCCGACCTCGTGAATTCCGAGAAGGAGACCTCGTGCTTAAAAAGATTATGTCTTTTCAACCAGATTCTAGGGGCAAATGGACTCCAAATTACGAAGGCCCATACATCACAAAAGAAGCTTCTCTCAAGGGTGCTATGACTCTCACAACCATGGACGGCGATGAACTCCCGTGATCCCGTGAACGCCGACGCAGCCAAGAAATACTTTGTCTAAAAACAAAAGAATAGCTCGGTAAGTCGAAAACCAAAAGGCGGCTTAGGCAAAATGAGCGCCCTCGGTGATTGAAAACCTAAAAAGGCAATCCAGCAAAAATTAGAGACAATAAACAGAATTATCCGATAGATTGAAAACTCGAGAAGGCAATCTAGGGAAAACAAGGATACAAAATGACAAAGTAATCAGACGTGCATTGGCCAATCAAGAATCTTCCATCAACGGATCTTCAATCAACTTTTCTGAAGCAACAAGCATGTTGGAATTCGTTGTTAGGGATAGTAGTGGTTATTGCTTTCAATGTAGCCTTTTCCTAATAAATTATCATTTCCAACTTTGTAAATAGTTCATGGAATCACGACTGGTGATTACCATTCTATCAATAAATTTGAGCCTTGTGCTTTTTGTTTGCAATTCCTACTTTATTCTGCTTTTGCAAAATAACGCTTTTATTGTGAAAATCACTTTTGAAACTAAAATGTTTTAAATGAATTTTACTTCAAAATTTTGAAACAAAAGCAAAATTTTCCTTTGAACTATGAACACGGAAAGAACTTCAACAGCTTTCTCCATAGTGTTTCGATCTCCAAGGATAAAACAATCACACGCAGCCTTTCTCCTCAAGGAAATCATCAAAAGACGGTATTCTTATCCCAAAAGAATCCCCAACCAAGTTGCCAATGAAGTGCCTCTCGAAAGTTTAAAGCATGCAACTCAAATTCTATTAGTGAACATCTCGCACCATTGCCGCAATATTCACCAATATTTGTTCGAATCGTGACGTGGTCCTTTTCCCAAATATCTTTGTAGTGTCTTTGTCAAAGTATTGTTAGCATGCATATAACATTCATGACACTCATACATAATAGCATCATTTATGCATTTTTGCATCCTCGAAATGTTTGCTTCCATATCATTGGTGTAAGTCACACTTACTCATGTAAGTACAAGTCTGCCCCCAGTAGAGTATCTCCAAACAAGAAAGATACATTTTTCTTCCCCAACTGAGTATTCCCAAACAGAAATACATTTTCTTCTCTCTACTACATTCCCACCGAGATCATTTCTCATTTGGAACAATGTCTTGATTGACTTTTTCTTTCCAGCTCGCTCTCGATAGAACCTCGCCTATAATCAACAAAGCAATAAGCAATAGCCTCATTATCTGAGCCGCTTATTTTCATTCCTCAACATTATCATGAAAGTTTATCTTCTCAACAAGGTCAAATCGTGAACTGTATGAGAAATTCACCAGCAGTTGTCTTTCTATCCAAAAGAAAACCTGTGCCCTCTAATCAAAATGCCCGCATCTTCTCAAAAGAGAGATCCTCGGCAAGATTTTACCCAAGAAAATAGAAACTCATTGAGTTGCTTTTCATCGTCTCATATTCACAAAGTCAATATACAAAGAATGTTCTAAAATATTTACCTTGTTATAGTTATCACTTTGTTGATAATTGGTAATATATTTAAAACTCATTTTGAGATTCTGTTTCATTATTTGTTTGATATTCACAGAGCTGAATACTCAACAAATTTTTTCAAAGGTTTACCTTGTTATAGTTATCACTTCGCTGATAATTGGTAATATCTTCAGAACTCATTATCATGAACTATCACAAGGCTGATAATTGGTAATGTCATTCTCACTTACCTTAAACATTGTCACAAGGTCGATGTAGGTAATCTCTTCGCTTCCCAAAGTGAAACGATATTCACATATTTTGTGAGTCATTTTTTCCCAGTTAGGACGTATCCACAAAATGTTTCCACATGTCATTTCTTTGATATTTCTCTGGTGAAACCTTTTACAATCATTTTGCATCATATCTTTTGGTATCTTAGGTCCAAAATTTGCGATTCTCGATATTTAAGTCTCTTTACACCTATCAAAACAAAGATATTCATCTTCATCTCGGTTAAAGAAACTTAAATAAGATTCATTCATACCCCAATTTTGACCTAATATACCACCTTACATTTGCATCATTACATCACTATTTCAAAACAAGATTAATCGGGTGTAGCATTCAGGTCAAAATTAGGGTTTCATCCGATTTAGAGACAACCAATTAGGGTTTGAGTTTTTCTCACCTCATTTGATCTATCTTGATCAAATCATCAACCTCGATCATCGATATCCATTTTTCTCAGATCAATCAAGGATCGACCAATTAGGGTTTTGACGGGCATGGGCATTCTCGACTTTTGAGCAAGAAAAGACTTTTTGGATAGAGATTGGTCATTATATCTTAGATACAACATCTTGACCTAATTTCTGATTCAAAACATTACAAAAGTTCACAGACTTCATCACCAATTTCTCAAACATCCGATGAAAATTCATCACGTAAAAGTCAAACTTTGACTTTTGGTCAAATTTTCAAAACAAAACTTTTTCCATCATCAAAATACTTCAAATGATCCATCATGATCATAAAAATCAAAGAATTTGAAAAGTCA
This sequence comes from Vicia sativa, assembly GCA_021764765.1. Lineage (NCBI taxonomy): Eukaryota > Viridiplantae > Streptophyta > Magnoliopsida > Fabales > Fabaceae > Vicia > Vicia sativa. The sequence continues at coordinate 209,591,045 of CM038796.1, forward strand.
ACAAAAGTCAAAAGTTTCTATACTTAGAAAAATTTCTAAATGTTGAAATTTCTTATTTTTCCAACTTCATGCCATTTTTCACCTAGTTCCAATTTGAATTGGAAAAAACTCAAAAAATGAAAGTTGTAGCTTGTGAAACAAGCTTTCCAAAATGTCCAAGAACTCACAAATCCATGGAGTCTAGCTATGCTTTTGAAATTGAAACATAAGGGTTCATGAACTTGATTTTCAAAATCCAAAACATCAAATTATAGGTCATTTTGAGATTTCTTTATCTAGAAGCTTTGCCACCTTGCCAATTGCTTAGAGCTGATAAATATCAGCTAGATATGATTGAGATGAGATAGGATCAAATTGAAGATTTTTCACACATGGTAAAAAGAGGAAACTTCCGTTTTCTTTTGAAAAGTCTTTCTTACCCCTTAAGTTAACTTTGATTTTCCAAAAGCTTGTACTCTTGCCTAACATTTCATAATCTTTGGCCTATAAATACATCACATTTCAAGTCCAAAAACCACACCAAAGCAATGCAAATCCATGCTTTCTCTTCTTACTTGAAAATCAAGAAACATAGTCATGTTGGAGAAACTTTGCATTTTGAAAAATTGTGAATAAACATAGGATCTTTGGTGTCAAACACATTCCATAATCAATTTTAAACTTGTTTGAATCATAAAATCAACCCAAGAACAAGTGGAAATCAGAATTGAACTTCATATTTTCAAAGTTGCATAAACTGCCTAAGCATTCGAATTTGAAGTTTGGCTTGATTAATTTATGTTCTAATCATCCTAACACCTTCCATGTACCTCATATACATGATCCAGATCATTGGCAAGTAACTGTAACAGGTTTTACATCAAAATCGAGCATCCATTTTTGAACTGTGAAGGTTGACTTGGGTAGCATAATTAGCAAGCTCAAAGCAAGTGCACTTCCATAGCTTCCATATATACCGATGATGCTGTAGCAATCAAGAAACAAGTTCTGGAAACACTCTTGCATTGAATTCGATCTCCACTTGAACAGGTTAGAACACGAACTGGGATATCACAATTCTTTGAACTTAAACAAAAACTCTTGGCCGATCTTTTCTCGCACCTAACACGATCATAAGCCCTCAAGAAAATCAAAGAATCATTAACTACCCATCATTTAATTTGAAATCTTAGTTTCTAGGGTTCTTCGTGATTCCGAAATTCAAACATGATAGGTTAAAATAAATACAATTAACATCCGCCATCATGTTCCTTGTTCAAAATCGAGCAATTTTCATGTTTACATCATTGAATTTCATTGAGAAACGAAGATGGTAGCTTGGATTATAGAATCTGAGAATCAAAGGAGACGAAGAACACTGCGCGCGTGTTCTTGAGTTTGAATTTTCAAATATTCCAATCTTTTATTTACACGTGTTTTGATCCACTAAACATGTAAACGCTGCTTGTCCCAGGGTAGGTCCTTCTTAAGGTTTTCTACCACGTAGCTACCCAATGGTCATGGGTTCAATCCTTCTCAAGACCATTCTTTTTCAAACTTTTCCATTTTTTCATGTTTTTTTTACAAAACTTCACAATTTTTTTTACCAATCAAAACTCCTTATTTTAAGGTGATTTTTTGAACACTTGTCAATAAATACATCTATTTTATGATAGTGCAAAATTTTCAAAAACTTTCATCGATTATATTTTAATCGAGACGAAAACGACGTTCTGAACACTTTTCAAAACACTTTTTAAAGGTGAATTTTTCAAGTTTTCGACTTCCGATTCTTTTCAAAACTTCTCATAAATCAACCTTACATTTCAAAATACTTTCAAAATCATTTTTCAAAACTTTTCATCAAACTTACTTTTTTACCATGATCGATCCGATTTAACGATAAACCATTTCGCTTTTCTCTCGCTTTTCTTAACCGATCATGGGCCTCCCTTACGGTGTAAGTCCCAATCCTTTTATGTACATATTTAATTCTCCTTGTACATATTCAAAACATCTTTGTTAATATTCAAACATAAACAAACCTCTTTCGTTTGTTTTCATTCGTTTTTTTATACACCGAATACCATTGGTATTAAAAGGAGCATTATTCCCTGTGAAACTGCTTTTAAACCAATGGGCCTCCTTCAAGGTGTAAGTCCCATAACATTCTTTTGTGTACATAATATTTCTTTGTACATATCAAACTCTCTTCAAATACATACAAATTTTCATCTGTACATAATACAGATACTTTTTTCACAGACAACTTTTGATGTCATATTTTCGCTTTCTGCTTTCACATATATAATCGAATACCATTGGTATTAAAGGAGCATTATTCCTCGTGGAAACGCTTTTAAACCAATGGGCCTCCTTATGGTGTAAGTCCCAACCTTCCTATGTACATCCATTTTCGTCTGTACATAAATACTCGTTCGTGTACATATTCACTTCCTTGTACACAGTTCAAACTTGTAAATAATCAAGTTACGCTCGTTTTAAACGTTCGTTTCACAGACACTTGTTTATATTTCATAAACTTCTATAAATAAACATCATTGCATTGTTTATATTTCCTTCAAACTCCTCGTGAATACATATCACACACACACTTGTTTATACAACTGTCTAGTTTTAACATAACAATTAGTTCAATGGCTAGGCTCCCCCACAGAAGTTTAGCCTCCGGCTTGGCTTCGGGTACAAGATAACTCATTCATTCGAAGCTAGCCTCCCGCTTTAGGCTTCATATAAGACAACACTCCTGCTTGAGTCAGCCTCTTGGGCTTCTGCTCAAAAGAACTCCTCATTGAGTTTAGCCTTCTTGGGCATCATACAATGAAAGAGATAGGAAATCTCTTAACAGCCTCCTATTGGGCTTCCAATACAAAGAATCACCCGCTAAGATAGAACCCCGAAAGGATGGTTTCCCGTGAAATCACTTTCAAAATCCCGAGAGTAAAATTTCCCGTGAAATTGCTCTAAATTCAAAAGGATGGTTTCTCGTGAAACTTTTTAACACAAACTCAGCCATAACCTATAGCTTCCTCTTGAGCTTCATACAAGGACCCTCGATGACCCTCGATGACCCCGAATGCCTCCTTCAACAATATAAGGACCCATGGGCTTCTTTAAAAGCATCCCTTTAATCCAATCAATTTCTCCTTGAGATTTAGACATCTATCATCTCTATGGAAGAAGTATCTTATTTATCACATCACATACAGTCAAAAACTTTTCAAATCTTTTCAAAATCTTTTCAAACTGTTTTTCAAACAAAACATCTCTTAATTGTAAGTAACGCTTGTATACTCAAGCAAAACCCAATACTTACAGTTAAAAGATTCAATCATCTTTTCAAAACATCTTTCTTAAACATGTATGTGGTAACGCTTGTATACTCAAACAAAATAACTTACTTACGATGAAAGATTTCAATCAATAAACTTTTCAAAATGTATGTGATGAAA